>CAUYPK010096866.1:0-13684 GCA_963574355.1 Loris lydekkerianus
TGCTGTGAGCTATGATGCCATAGCACTCTACTGGGGATGACAACATGAGACTCTGTCTTGAAATTAAATTATTAATAAATAAAACAGCAAATTTTATGGTATATAAATTATAATTCAATAAAGTTATTAAAAAACAGTAAAGCACAGATTTTCCATCTGTTAATTAAAAACTCTTGTGTTGTTTTTCTTTTTCTGACTCCAAGTCCTTACCCAGTATGGTATTTCCCAAACTTAAGTTGACCATCATAGCTCTCAGCCCATGTAGGCTCTTATTCACACCAGTACCTCAAGTAATTACTTATACTCACACTCAGCACTAACATTCATTTTTTTTATTCATAGAAATGGAGAGAACTACACTGGAGTTCAACATATTTTATTAACATATTTTATTAAGTATCAAGGAAGAGGTGTGACTCACATGCAGATTTCTTTATTAAAATATATGTATTTGGGGCAGCACCTGTGGCTCAAAGGAGTGGGGCACTGGCCCCATATGCCGGAGGTGGCGGGTTCAAACCCAGCCCTGGCCAAAAACTGCAAAAAAATAAAAATAATAAAAATAAATAAATTATATATATATATATATTTGGTTATCTCTAGTACTTATATTGGCAGTCAAAAAGGATGGGGGCACGCCTTCCCTCTTATATCCAGGAGGGAATGAAATCTCTAATCATCCTTTTATTCATACTTTTCTAAAAAGACCGTGTCTGGTAGCAAGCCATCTCACATCTTCACCCTCACTTCTAGTACTGTTGTCTGTAACTGTCACACTATCTGAATTATAATGTCTATTTAAATAAAGAAAAACAACACCAGTCATCATCCGAAGGGGATTTTTAAATTAAAAAAAAACAGATACTATTTTCATCGGAAAATGTCATTTTTAAAACAAACATTGCTTTAATTCCATGGTTGATATATTTCAACCTCCCTCTCTCAATTGAAATAGTTTTATTATTTCAACTTTCTTTCAAGTGCTATCATCTGGGGTTCATTTAAATGAAATTGCTCAGATTCTTCAAGAAAGGTGCCAATGGTGGGTTTATTTGCTAGGTAATGCAACACACTTTCTTGGGATACCTTCTGCTGCCTTGGAGTGACTTCTGGAGAGCTAAACATAAATATATATTAAACTAATACTATTGCAACTTTGAGGATGGCAGAAAGATAACTTTACAAAACTAAAATCATAAAGGTAAATAATTAATCAGTCTTTTTCATAAAATTCTGTGATGAAACATGTTATCCCAAAACATGTGATCGGTAATATATTCAACAGAACAGCCCTTGCTGCGGTTTGATTAGCAGAAATATACTCATCAAAGTGAATGCTTGGGATTCTTTCCTAAATTTGGTATAACTTTTATTGCTTTCTTCTATCTCAAATGACCAACTGATGAACTTCTGAGACTGGTTCTTTATTCCAACCACAGGGCATCTTATGTAAAAGGATAAGAAGAGAAGCAGACAGAGAAGGCTATGTGTTCCCAAACAGAAGGCCTCAGTGGTGAGTCAGAAGGCAAGGAGTTTGGCAAGCGCCAACCAACTTCAGAGCAGTGCAATTGGATCAAGATAAAATCCATTCAAACTCACTAAAATAGACTGTCCACACGCTGCTTTTGCTTCCTCTACTCTTGTCTTCACAAAGACAGATGGGCATCCTTTTGCTCAACTAACCTTTGCCTGAATTCAGAATAAAATCGATGGCGAGAAAGCATAGAGAAAAAGGTGGAGGACTTTTGTACCCCCATCCCAGACTATTGATTTTCCAGTAAATTACATTCCCTACATTTCCTGGAAAGGCTGTAGAATGAGTTCATTTGTGTAACTATATTTTCCAAAGGATAGGAATCATAGAAGTATGAAGATATTATTTAAAGAGGCTAAAACACATAAACAATGGCTGCAAACAGAGATATCTCCAGTGATAAAGGAAACTATAATGGCCTCAGGAAACCTTAAATAAAACCTTAAATTACAGAAATCAGAGATCATTATAATACCTATAAAGATAAGCTAATGTTGGTAAAGTCCTTGGAGATCAAAAAGGCAAAATTTCAGTGTATTTATGTCATATTTGACTTCTATGCTAATAGAATCACCTACCTATATAAAAATGGAGTATCAATTCTGCAGCCCAAGCCCTCAGCTTTCCTGAAACAAGCAGCACTACCTCCATTGCCTACAGATAGACTCACAATCTCCACAAAATTCTGTCACCTCCTTCACCTCCACCCCTCAGATGCAAAAGTTGTATGGAGGAGTAAGGTGAGAAGAGGATAGGTAAAAAATAAGAGGGGATGTGGAGAAAAGAACCAATGGATAGATACGTGGAATTAAAAAGGGCAAGTGAGCATTAGAAAGGTAAGATCATCCAGGGTGGGCCAGAGTGGGCAGATGTGTGAGAGAGAAAATAAGGGCGAGCAGAAGGCTAGAAGCTAGAGCAAGGGTTCCAGGAGGCTTCCTGGGATTTCTGTGATATAACATGCCACAGCCTTCCTCCACCTTCCATCTACAATAACTTATATAAAGTAGAAAAAATTGAACAAAGTAAATAATACTGGTCTTTCCTGATTATAGTTTCCTATTTGAATGAAGAGAAATATCACCTCTCTCTGCAGAGAGATGCTCGTCCCCAGAGTTGAATACATATTAGGATTACTGTGAGTCTAGCCTATTTGTGACAGCACAAAGGACAGCTTTATCACACTGTATTGCAATAGTCAAAGTGACTAAAGAATTCCATCTTCCAAGGGACACTGGGATGGGGGAGGAGAGTGAGGTCCACTGACCTGCAGGGACTAATTGCAGACAGACACCCACATTCTCGCCTGGGGGAATTTGCTCAGATAGCTCCCCCTGCCTGAATTCCCTTTCAGCTCTTCTCTGCTTATCTAAGTTCTGACCTTCCTCCAAAACTGGCTTTGAGTCTCACCTCCTCTACTCAACTTTTTTCTTGATTGGTTTCCAGATTTTAATTTAAGTGAGAATCAGAACTTCCTGAGATTGAGGGAAAGTTGAAGAAGAGATGAGGGTAGTTGTTAAAAATGCTGTTTCCTGGGATCTCTGGCCAGAGATTCTGATGTAGAAGGTCTGGGGTGGGGCCCATATGTCTGTAGTTTTAACAAACTCCACAGATGCTTCTGATACAAAGGATCCTCTAAATGAGTGGTTCTCAACCTTCCTAATGCCACAACCCTTTAATACAGTTCCTGTGGGTCACGACCCACAGGTTGAGAACTGCTGCTCTAAATACACTTTCAGAAACTCATCTTATGACACTATAACTTTACATCACTCTCTACCACGTGGCTTACACTATCATGTCTGTCCTGCCTTCCCAGTGAGACCGTGGGTGCCAAGACCTAAGTGCCACATACAAAATAAGCCTGACAACTAAGTTGCAGAGATTCCTTTTTCTGATTTGTATTTTTTTTTAATCCATTCTGGCACATAAAAGTTACAATGGGCAAGGAGGGCCAGTGAGCAGAATAAGATTATCAGAAAAATGATTAATAGAAAAGTAAAATGCTTTTTGCTAATAATGAGAGAAATTTAACATATGGCAGCAAAGCTTGAGGACAACAAAGGAACCAAGGTCAGAGAGAGCAAAAGCTTTTTGCATGCTGCCACATCCCTAAAGGATGCTAACTAAGCTCCCAGTCAAAATGACAGGCCAGGGCGACACCCGTGGCTCAGTGGGTAGGGTGCTGGCCCCATGTACCAAGGGTAGCGGGTTCAAACCCGGCCCTGGCCAAACTGCAACAAAAAAATAGCTGGGTGTTGTGGCGGGTGCCTGTAGTCCCAGCTACTTGGGAGGCTGAGACAAGAGAATCACCTAAGCCCAGGAGTTGGAGGTTGCTGTGAGCTGTGTGATACCATGGCACTCTACCGAGGGTGATAAAATGAGACTTTGCATCCACAAAAAAAAAAAAAAAGACAGGCCCGAAGGAGTGGCCAAGTCTCAGTTACACACAGTAAACACGCCTAATGGCAGATGTGGGTCTGAGCTGGGTGCTTGGTCACCCTGGAGAAGTTCTTAACATTTCAAAATTGATGTGACACTATAAGGCCTAAATGGGGCTGAAAGCAGCAGGCAATCTCTTAGAAACTTGAAAAAGGAGAGAAAATGTCTGTAGACTTCCATATTCCAAAAGGTCTCTATCCTGCCTAAGTTTACAAGATATGATGGTTAATTTTAGGTATCAACTGGACTGGATCACAGGGTGGGTGCCCAGATATTTAGCTGAACATTGTTTCTAGGTATGTCTGTGAAAGTGTTTCTGGATGAGTTCAGCATTTACTTCATGGGACTTGAGTAAAGCAGATTGCCTCCCCAAAGGGGGTGGGCACGATCCAATCCATCGAGGGCCTAAATGAAACAAAAAGGTAGAGGGAGATAGAATTTGCTCTCCCTGCCTGACTCTGAGCTAGAACGTTGGTCTTCTCCTGCCCTCTGAAAGAAACTTACACCATCAGCTCTCTGGTGCTCAGGCTTTTTGACTTGGACAATTATAACATCAGCTTGCCAGGGTGTCTAGCTTTCAGATCAGCAGATCGTGGGGCTTTTCAGCCTTGATAGTCACATGAGCCAATTCATTATAGTCTTTCTCTCCCCCCCCCCATTGGTCCTGTGTTTCTGTTTGTCTAGAAAACCTGATTAATACACAGTACCAAAATAAAGGGAGCTTTGGACTTGCAAAGACTTACTAAAGGGAGGAGCATAGGAATACATCTAGTAAAAGACAAGTATTTGGGGAGTGTGGTGATAGAAACATCTTCATGAAAGACAAAAAATAGTTTCCTGGTTTTTTTTGTGTGTTTGTGGGGGTTTTTTTGTTTTGTTTTGTTTTTTTTCAGACAGAGTCTCACTATGTTGCCCTGGGTAGAGTGCCATGGCGTCACAGCTCACAGCAACCTCAAACTCTTGGGCTTAAGCAATTCTCTTGCCTCAACCTCCCAAGTAGCTGGGACTACAGGCACCTGCCGCAATGCCCGGATATTTTTTGTTGCAGTTGTCACTGTTGTCTCACAGGCCCCAGGCCAGTTTCGAACCCACCAGCCTCTGTGTATGTGGCTGGCCCCATAACCACTGTGCTAAGGGTGCCAAGCCAATAGTTTCCTGTTTTTATTTAAAAACATATAAGGCCAGGCACAATAGCACACGTCTGTAATCCTAGCATTCTAGGAGGCTGAGGAGGGTGGATTGCTTGAACTCACCAGTTGGAGACCAGCCTTAGCAAGAGCGAGACCCCATAGCTACCAAAAATAGAAAAATTGAGGCAAGAGATTGCTTGAGCCAAAGAGTTGCAGGTTGCTGTGAGCTATGATGATGCCATGGCACTCTACCTAGGGTGACAACTTGAAACTCTGTCTCAAAAAACAAACAAACAAAAAAGAATATGTCTAGTCAAAGACAAGTATTTTGGGCTGTAGAGACAGAAACATTTTCATGAAAGAAAAATAAAAAAACTAGTTTCCTGTTCTTATTTAAAAACATATAAGGCCGGGTGCGATGGCTCATGCCTATAATCATAGTACTCTAGGAAGCCGAGGCGGGTGGATTGCCTGAGCTCAAGAGTTGAAGACCAGCCTGAGCAAGAGTGGGACCCCGTCTCTACCAAAAATAGAAAAACTAGTGAGACTCTGTCTCAAAAAATAATAATAAAATAAATAAAATATAAATAAATATAAATATAAATAAAATATAAAAATATATAAATATAAATAAAATAAATAAATAAAAACAGGAAAAACTAGCCAGGTGATGTGGTGGGCACTTGTCCCAGCTGCTCAGGAAGCTGAGGCAGGAGGATTCCCTCAAGCCCAAGAGTTTGAGATTGCTGTGAGTTATGACACCATGGCACTCAACCCTGGAGTGACAAAGTAAGACTCTGTCTCAAAAATAAAAATTAAAATTAAAACAAAAAATAAAAAATTAATATATATATACACACACATACATATTACAGGCTCTCTCTCTCCCTCTCTCTCTCTCTCTATCTATATCTATATCTATATCTATATCTATATCTATATCTATATCTATATCTATATCTATATCTATATCTATATCTATACACACACACACACACATGACTACTTCAAAGAAAGTTTGGCATGAGATTCACCAACATGTTGATTATTTCTAACTTGTGGGATTACAGGTGACATTTATTTTCTCTTTTATGTTTTTGTGCATTATCTGATTTCTGTAAAAAGTTACTTATATAATTAGCTATATTATTAGAAAAATGAGATTTCTTTTTTTAAATGCAGTAAAAATCAATCACTCTTACTCTTATAGATCTACCAACAGAAAACATCTACAATTAATGACTCTTAGAGGGAAGAAAACTTAATATAAGATCAGATGGGGACACCTTCCATGTGAGTGAAATTCATCTTCCAGGTCTCCAAATCCTGTGGGTGGGATAGCAATATTTTTATTTGTCCAAGTATTCAACACAAATTGAGAGTACAATTAGAGCACTCAAAATGTATTTTGAATTGATTGCCACTAAAAAAGTGCTGAAATACTCAAAGGGAAAGAAATGTGGATTTAATAAGAACAGCAACCAACCAAAATCTTTTCCCATCCCAATTATAACCATATGTCCAACTGATCTCTGAATTAAGTAAGTAATTCAGCAGGATTCACACTAAAGTGGTACAGTTCTTCACAGGCCATTAAGGGTTCCCCAAGACCTTCTTTTTCTTTGAGACAGTCTCACTTTGTCACCCTTGGTAGAGTGCTGTGGCATCATAGCTCACATTAACCACCAACTCTTGGGTTCATGAGATCCTCTTGCCTTAGTTTTTCATTTTTAGTAGAGATGGGGTCTCACTCTTGCTCAGATTGTTCTTGGACTCCTGAGCTTAAGCAATCCACCCACCACGGCCTTCCAGAGTGCTAGGTTTACAGGTGTGAGCCACTTCTCCTGGCCTTCTATTTTCTTTAGTAAGTCTAAGATTTGAGATAATATCTGTCTAAATCTATGTTAAATATATATGTGTATATATTTGTGTGTCTGTATCTTTTGACTGAACAATTGCACTTCCACTGTGCAGGTATTCACATACTTGGGTAAAGTTGTATGTACAAACTGCTCAATGCAGAATTGTTTATGAATGCAAGGAATGTACATGTCTTCCAATAGGAGGTGGGCTATAAAAACTACAGTGTATCCAGAGTTTGAACAAAATATACATAGAATTTACATAAACCTCAACAGCATTTTAAGTGGGTACAATCAGCAGAGGCAGAAAAAGAGCCAAAACAGAGCAATGATATGCTCCAGATCCACACGGAAAAGAAGCTATGGTAATATTTTCATCCATCATTCAATTACATCCTTTCCTTAAATGTTACACCATTAGGGGTCACCTAAAAAACTAAATGAAGTGGGGAAGAAGGAAGGGAGGAGGAAGCCTAATACTGCTGGATAATGTATTTTGACCTCAAAAATGTAAGAGGGAAAATATTGATAAAATAGTCCCTAGTGATTATTGATCAGGTGACCTAGAAAGTTCCTTCCTGATTTTTCTTTTCTTTTTATTTATTTATTTATTTATTTGGAGACAGAGTCTCATTATGTCACCCTTTGCAGAGTGCCATGGCATCACAGCTCACAGCAACCTCAAACTCTTGGGCTCAAGTGATCCTCTTGCCTTAGCTTCTCAGTAGCTGGGACTATAGGTGCCCACCACTATGCCTGGCTATTTTTTTGTTGAAGTTGGCCCTGGTTGGGTTCGAACCCACCAACCTTGGTGTATGTGGCTGGCACTGTTAACCACTGTGCTATGAGCTCCAAGCCCCTTCCTGATTTTTCATGTCATCTACTGCTCTTGTCACCATTATAGAGCAAATTCACTGAAAAGTGAAATTCGGATTTTTGAAACCAAATGGCATTCACATACCTGTGTAGAGATGTTTAAAAACTTTATCCACACACATTTTGGGGGCAGGACACAATTGTAAGAGGGACTTTACCTAACAAATGCAATCAGTGTAATCTGGTTTCTTGTACCCTCAATGAATCCCCAACAATAAAAAAAAAAAACTTTTTATTCATGCACAAAATGAAATAAGCATCAAGTACAAATGCAGATATTAATAGGACACTGGGTAAAAGCTGAAGCTTCTATTTCAGCAGAGGTGTGGGGAGATGACAAGACTTAACAGACCAGAAAACTTAGAGGTAATGATGACTTGACCTTTTCATTAGCGACTGGGCCAAGTCTGGAAAGGAGACATGAAGGAAAGCAGAGAGTAGATTAAGGAGAATGATGTGATTTCTTTTTCTAACAGGAATTTATTTTGAGTATTGCACATGCCCTATTTATAGCTAATATATTTTGACATATCCGTCTTCAAGCCAGAGCCATTTCATTCCTCCCATTGTGCCAAAGGGCAGTCTTCCTCTGGGTTCTCCTCAGGAAGAAGGCTGATAATTCCAGAGGATATAATAATGGAGTGACTGATTCTGCAGTAAAATCACAGAATGCAAATCACTTAAAACTTACTACGTTACAGGAACTTGGGAATTCACCTTCTAAATATCTAGTAAGGCTATCTCTAACTGCTGAATTTCACCATAATGCCTACATATTAACCCATTTATCTTTCACTACTGTTTCATTGACCTTGCTCTAAATCTTTGTGCTACCCTTGAATTTTTCAGCACAGTAGATTTAAGACTTCTGGACATATGTAAGAAGCTTACAAGTAGAAGAGCTCCCTTGTAATGCAAATGACATAGGACCCTTGCATGCAACTTGATTTTTCCCTTGTGTCCCCTCAATATATCAATGGTTTGACATGTGAAAAGATTCCATATAGAGTCAAGAAAATTTTCATCCATCATCTAAACACTCACCACACTATAATAATTCTTGGTAAGTGGAACAGTTTCAAATCCTTTGACAGCCTTGGGGGAGAGAGGTCTCTCTGTGAAAAAGACATTTAAATTACATTAATATCATACAAGGCAATGATCAACATTTTATAACATAAGGTCAACTAATATACTATAAAGATTCCAAATGGAAGGATCAATGGAAATACACATTCCTAAATGCATGAAACTACATCTTTACTAAACTATAGACAGTCAAAGTTAGATCCTCATGTCCAGGTCCCTCAATTTCCAAGGAAAAAATAAGGAAAGGAGTTAAAACCTAGCTAAGTAACAGCAAGGCCAGGGCAAGACCTGCACTCCCAGTTTGGGTGTTTTTTTTTTTACTTTAGTCTGTCTCTCCATTATTCAACTTTTTCAAAACAGACAAGCAAAACCAATGCTAATCAAATGTATTCAGACAGTCCTTCAATTATGATGGATCAGCTCATGGTTTTTCAACTTTACAATGGTGCAAAAGCGATACACATTCAGCAGAAACCATACTTTGACTTTTGAATTTTGATGTTTTCCTGCCTTGGCAAGCTACTATGTACCTGAGATACTATGTACTTTATTATAAAATAAATGGGCTTTGTGCTAGACAATTTTGCCCAAGTGTAGGCTACTACTGTAAGGGTTCTGAGCACCTTTAAGGTAAGCAAGGCTAAGCTATGATGATCAGTAGGTGAGTTATGTTAATGCATTTTTGATTGATGACATTTTCAATTTATGATAGGTTTATTAGGATGTAACCCCATCATTAGTTGAGGAGTATCTGTGCTTCTAACTTGCAACTTACCATACAAGCATAATATAATATAGATAATATCAACAGTGGCTTTCTTGGGGCTGTCTACAGAGGCAAAGAGAAAATAATCAGAATCTTTAACTTGCTGAAAACTAGCAGAAAATCCTTCTTTCTCTTAGGTATCATTTTGACATTATCTCATTTTATTTTAAAATCCTGCCTTTCTTTTACAAAGTTAATTTTCCCTATTAAAGTTGTGACTAAAGGAAATTCTAGGACATCCATTCTTTTAAAAACACACTTGATCCAATTCAATTCAAGTTGGGGCAAGAGGGGAGGAGGGAGGGTTTTGGTGTGCTCCCATTTAGTGGGCACAATGTAAGGGCATGTGGTCCCCCTCTTGGGTGCAGGACTACCTAACAAATGCAAACATCATAACCTAGTTGATTTTACCCTCACATTAATCTGAAATTTTTTTTAAATGTAAAAACAATACACTTAATAAAAATATAAGATCATCACAATAAATGTGTAACAGTGTCACTACATAGGATCTTTCCTACTTGTATTTTATCCTTTGATTTATTTGGTTTTATATTGTAATTTTATCTTACTACATTTTATGTTACTTAAGACTTTTCTGAAGTATAGGAGAATATACATATCAAATAAGAGGGTACATTTCAAAACAATGAAGAGTATATTATAAATGTTCCACAAAAATAAACAAGTGAGGTGATGATCATGTCAATTAGTTTGATTTAAGCATTCCACATAGCATACCAAATGTCACATTGTACCCCATAAATGTATACAGTTATGATTTAATAAAAATTAAGTAAAAAAGGAATAATCATCAGACCTAGATTTTCCCTTTTAAATAATATTTTCCAATTACAAATCTATGACCATCCCATCTTAAAAATTCAAAATATAGAAAATTATTCCATCACCCAGAGCTAACCATTATCCAGAGCAACATTTTGAAGTATGTCTTCCCTCTCTTTTCATGTATGTTTGTGAACATACACATACACACACATTTGGATCTTTCTTACTTACAATTTTGTAATTCTTCTATTACAATATTATTTCATGAATATTTTCCTACTTAACCCTGATTTTTAATTATACTGTATTAAAAATATCCTTAATGTTTATATCACATTTAATAGCTTTTAAGATACTCTGTTTGATCTTTACCACAACCGTAACAGGCAGAGATTGTCTTCTCATTTTAAAGAGGCATCCACTAACGTCCAGGGAGGTGAACTCAGTTGCCTAAGTTTATGCAGCTAGGAAATGACAAAGCCAAGATCAAAGTCCAGGTGTGTCTTGATAGGAGGAGCCCATGCTCCTACCAGGGGTCTTCAAAATACAGCCCGCGGGCTACATGCGGCAGTGTGATTGTATTTGTTCCCATTTTGTTTTTTACTTCAAAATAAGATATGTGCAGTGTACATAGGAATTTGTTCATAGTTTTTTTTTTTTTTAAACTATAGTCTGGCCCTCCAACGATCTGAGGGACAGTGAACTGGCCCCCTGTTCAAAAGTTTGAGGACGCCTGTGACCTAACCAATATGATGTCCAGAGATAAAGCCACTGAAGGAGTTCAGAGGGGCCACCAGTCTTATCCGAGATGGCTAGAGAAGACCTAATTAGGAAGGAGTACTTAATCTGGCCCCAGAGGAGAGCTATAATTCACACAGGCAGAGAAAAGATTTCTAGCACAGAGGATTCTAGAAAGCACAGCTGTAAAAATGGTAATGCCCAAAGCAATTCTGTTCTTTTTTTTTTTTTTTTTTTTCTTTTAACTTATGACTGGTACAGAAGGAATTTATTTTTATTTATTTATTTTTATTTATTTATTTATTTATTTATTTTTTTGAGACAGAGTCTCACTATGTCGCCCTAGGTAGAGTGCTGTAGCGTCACAACTCACAGCAACCCCAAACTCTTGGGCTTAAGTGATTCTCTTGCCTCAGCCTCCCACATAGCTGGGACTACATGCACCCACCACAATGCCTGGCTATTTTTTTGTTGCAGTTGTTTAGCTGGCCTGGGCCAGGTTCAAATGGCACCATAAACACTGTGCTTCGGGCACCAAGCCAGCAATTCTGGTTTTGTGACAGTAAATTTCCCATCTAAGCCAGGCTGGGAAGAGTAGAAATAAGGCAAAAAGACAACAGTGAAGGCCAACTCTATTATTCCCCGGAATGACAAGTGGAGTATGGCCAGTTTCTAGAAGCTTTATGCTCCTTCAAGATCCACTTGGATCCACCTGTGGTTCACAAGGCTTTACTGAGCAAACCTGACCAATGCAGGCTCACCTTGCCTGTTACATGAGATTGCAAATGGCAGAGCCGGGACCTGACCCAGAGTGTTATATTGCCACCCTTAGTGTTCTTTGCAGCACACCACAGTGTTGTACTCTTTGACATACTCAAAATCGATAGTAGGGTGCCAGGCCCGTATTTGGAGGGTGGTGGGTTCAAACCTGGCCCCGGCCAAACTGCAACAAAAAAACTAAAAAATAGTGGACGTTGTGGCAGGCCCCTATAGTCCCAGCTACTCTGGAGGCTGAGACAAGAGAATCGCCTAAGCCCAAGAGCTGGAGGTTGCTGTGAGCTGTAACACCACGGCACTCTACTGAGGGAGATAAAAGGAAGACTCTGTCTTTAAAAAAAAAAAAAAAATTGATAGCTGCCAAATTCTTTTAAGTTTTATTAGGCCAGTTTTCTACAAGGTAGCTATAATGGTTCTAGTTAGAATTCACAGTTGTTTTGTGTAATTATGATGTAAACCAATCTTTATAAAAATGAGACTTTCTCGAAATACCAGCAAGATGTGATCACCTTTCAAAAGCAAGGTCAAAAGGAAGGGTACACAGTAATGGAGTGCTTGCCAAGATGCAGAAGAGGAATGGAAAGGCCACAGGAATGAGGAATAGCAATTGAAAGTGTTAAGTATGCAGAGTATAACAGAACAGTGGAGAAACATGAATTTAAAAGAGAAGCAGCTGCCTTGGAGATTCCTGAATGGCTGAACATAATGCAAAAAGAGATGGTGCTTTGAAGAGATCAATAAAGTTGTCAACCTTCTAGTGAGACTGACATAGACAAAAAGACAGAAGATATTAATGATGACTACCATGAATGAAACAGGGAATGTCACTGACATAGACAAAAAGACAGAAGATGTTGATGATGACTCCATGAATGAAACAAGGAACGTCACTCCAGACTCTGGAGATACCAAAGAGATAGTAAGTGAATGTTAAAAATGACTCTACACACATAAATTTGACAAAGAGATGTGGAAAAAAACCAATTCCCCCCAAAACAAAAACTAACACAACTCACCCAATATGAAATAGATCATTTGAACAGTCTTATACTATTAAAGAAATTGAATATGTAAATTTAAAACTCTGAAAAATAATCTTCAGCCCCATATGGAGATTATGCTTTCGCTGGAGAATTCTATCAAGTGTTTAAGGGAAGATGCAATACCAATTCTACACAATTTCTTATAGAAAATAAAAGGAGAGCTCACTTTCCAAATCATTTTATGACACCACTATTACACCGACACTAAAACCACACAAGGATGACAACACAAAACTTGAAATTTCAGACCACGAAATCTCATGAATATAGATGCAAAAGAACCTTAACAAAATATGAGCAAATACAATTCAGCAATATTCTAAAATAATTGTATCCCATGGGATTCATTCCAGGGATGCAAGTTGGTTAAATATTCAAAAATCCATCAATGTAACCCATGATCTTAACAGTCTGTAAAGAAAAATCACATGACATTATAAATTCATCCAGAAAAAGTACTTGACAAAATTCAACATCCATTCAAGAAAAAAAAAAAAAAAAAAAAAAAAAAAAAAAAACATAAAAAAAAATTAGAAAAAAAAAAAAATTCTTCAATTAAATAGACCACCAAAAAAAAATTTGCAGCTAGCTTATTAAATAATTAAAAAAAACAAAATGCTTAATGCTAAATGCTTTCCCAA
>CAUYPK010096867.1:0-10008 GCA_963574355.1 Loris lydekkerianus
TGTCTTTGCTGCTGGAGGTGTGTATTTGCATACCTCTCTTCCTGACCTGGAAGCTTTCCGGGTTTGGAGCAGTGTCATGCAAATCCTTTACTCACGGTTGGCCTCCTCTGGTTGCCCAGGGAGACAGGGGGTGTGGCTTCAGAATATTTAGAAGTGAGACGTTTTCCTGTTTAAAAAAACCCAAAAAACGGCTATCGACCCTTCACTGATCAGCCGCAGTTTATGCTCTGTCTACACCCCTCGAGAGATCACCCAGAGATCCTGACTCCTGGGGACAGGCCTCCAGATCTGAGACTGGGGCGAAGGAGAGTGCTCTGAGCCCAGAGCTACAGCTTACACAGTTTTGCGCCTGGCCGCACCACTGCCAGAAGATAGCCGCCGCTCCGCGTCTCTGGGAACCGCTGCTCTGGAGTGGTTCCCTTCTAGCCAACTGTCGTCTCCTTGCTTTCGTGCTCCAGAGACAGCGTAGTTCAGGCTCTGAGCACCCCACAAGAGGTCACCCAACAATCCAGACTTCTGGGGGGCAGGCCCCCAGATCCCCGAGTGGGAGTGGGAGGGAGTGCTGGGATCTCAGCGCTGAAAATGCTCACTTGGTTTTATGCCTGGTCATATTGCTGCCCAAGGAGGGCTGCTGCACCACGCTGTAGGGAAGTGCCACTGAGACGCAGCTCCCTCTCCTTGCTCTCATGCCTCAGTGCCAACACTGTCCAGTTGCAGCTCGGGAACTGCCTGCTCCCCTGGAGGACTCACCCAAAAATCTGAACTCCTGGGGGATAGGCCCCAAGACCCCTGAGTGAGAGTGGGAAGGGAGTGCTGGGAGCTTAGTGCTTCAAACTGGGAAGCTAGAGTTTCCTCAGTTTTATGCCTTGCCGTATTGCTGCTCAAAGAGGGCTGGTGCACCCCCTGCAGGGAAGTGTCGCAGAGAAGTGCCCCCATGGCGTGACTTCCCCTCAGCCGTGTGTTCCTCACCCCCGTGCCTCAGAGTCAGCTCTGGTCAGTCACAACTTGGGCTCTGTCCACACCCCTCCCCTTCATAAATCACCCAGGGATCCGAACTCCTGGGGGATAGACCTCCAGACCTCCGTGTGAGTGGAGGAGTGTGCTGGATTGCCGGGAAAGATATTTAAAGTTTTATACAGTTATATGCCTGGCAGGGGAGCACCATGGCACCCTAGTAGGAAAGGTAGGTTCAGTTTTTAGAAGGTCACTCCCGTGAAGTGAAGTGGGAGGGCTTTTAATTTCTGCTCTTTTGTTTGTGGGGCTCTTAAGCCAGACTCGTGGGAGTGGGGGGACTCCCGTCCACTTGGTGACTAATTTTGTACCTTTTGTTTGAGTCCTTGTGGTCTCAGCTCGCCTCAGTGGTGTTGGTGTGCGTTCTCCAACCTTCTCTCTTGGTACAGTTTGAATCCTCCAGGTTACTTACTAAATTTTTGTCCCTTAACTCTCCTTCTGGATGGGAGCCTCGGTGGAAAGTTGGCTTCAGTCCGCCATCTTGTCTCCTTCCATCTCTGCACCAATTTTTAAGTGGGCTGAAATATCTTTTTTAGGTATTGATAGTACAACCATGGATTGTTCCTTTCATTCATAATAGAAGATATGGTGAATTTCAGATAAAGTTAGGAAAATAAAGATATAATATTTTCCCCATGGTACTCATTACACACTTAAATTATGTCTATCAAAAAAAAAAAAAAAGAATCTACTTACTATTCTTTGAACTTCTTTCAAAAATAATTTAATGAATGGCCTTTAAAAATTTTTGAGGCAGACCTAAGATCCTTTCATGGCACACCAGTGTTCTACTGCATACTAGTTGAAAATCACTGCTCTACACAATTAATAATATACAGTTTTCTTAGATTAGCATTAAAGGCCTTGTATAATCTTACCTCTCAGTTATGGAGCAACAGAATTTTCATTCTTTCTATACAACCCACAAACATCTCTGACACCACACCTTTGTTTACACTGCTCCCCAGTCTGGAATGCTGCACACACTCTCCTCCCTTTTTGCCATTTTCCTAAATTATAGTATCTGTCAAATTCAGATTAGGTTTCACTTCCTCCAAGAAGTATTTTTTGATCAGTCACCTTTGGTGATTGTTCCTGCATTCTAATCCATTTTGATATTTCTCTATATTTTACACAATGTAAGTGATGTTGCATTGATTTGTTCTGAGGTTTATTCTGTCTTCCCATTTGAAGGAGCTCTGGAAATTTCACCCCAAAATGTGACTCCTAGGTATAAAGAGTATTTTGATTCTTTCTAGGCATTTGGTAAATAAACCTTTTCTTATTAATCTGCCTTTAATTGTGAATTGATCTTTAAGTGAACTTCAAAGTTTCAGGGGAAAGGGCAAGTTTTCCCTCACTCCTACACCACCAAGAAAGCAGGCAACCAGAGCTCCTAAACTACTGTGCGTCTCTGGAGCCCAGTGAAGTATTGTAAACTAAAAAGAAAATCCTAAGCCTTTGTTAGCCCTGGGTGTGGCAGGCTACTCTAGTTTTCTTGGTTCCCTCCATTACGGACTCCAGAAAGACTGTTTTTACAGATCCCAGGTTGTTTGGGGGTGACCTATTAGACTCAGCTGAACAACAGCTTTTGTGAGGATACTGATGTTCTAAGCGTTGGGAGGAGTTGGTCTCATAAAGGTAAGTGCAGTTACAAATGAAACTGCCCTTGAAAATTGATGAAGGAGTGCAAGGTGAGAACTAAAGTAACATACATGTACTTAAAATGACTGCTGCAAAATGGTGTTTTATGGGAAAAAATAAATATACAGGGCTATAGTTTATTTATCTAAAAATATATTTAACTAAGATTTTCCACTTTTAAAGGTTTGAAAAGAAACATTTGCTATATATTCTTTTTGAAAACTGTTATCCAGGACTTCATTTAAGTTAAGAGATTACATTTTGCTAACTAGTCAAGCCTTTTCTCCTGGCTCTCTCTCTTTCCAAACCTGTTTTTCTACTTTTCATGCCACAAGCAACCTTAAATTTCCTGCCTTTTTCTTTCCTGCCTTTTTCCGCCTATGAAAAAGGCACATGAAGCTTTTTATACATAAAGATCTCAGACATGTGAAATTTTTTTTTTACTTGTTCCTTTCTCAGTAACGTGATTTAAATCCAGCTTCCCTTTTTACAGTGGAGTTTTATGGCTAAAATTTTTCACTTGAACCTATTGGTCTCATGGCTAAACATTTTCACCTGAACCTAATGGTTAGGCTGGCCAAATATTATCTCTGCTAAATGTTTCAGGGTCATAAAACTACTGATTCTGTAGCATTTTTAATACTTGCTGGTTTTGACTGTAAACTTATACTTTTAGTTTTGAATTTCTAGATTCTGATGTCTGGATGGGTAGCTATGGTAGCTATGATGATAGCTGAGGACTTGTCATAAGTGTCTAAATCGGTGTTTTTCAATCTTTTTTTTTATTTCACAGCTCATATGAACCTATGGTTAAACTTCCGCAGCACAGTTAAATTATGTTTACATGACAAAAGAGTAAATAAAAGAGTATATTTTGAAAATAATTTAATTAATGATCTTTAAAAATTTTTCTGGCACACCTAAGATCCTCTCACAGCACATCACTTGAAAATTACTGACCTAGACCAACAGCTATAAGACACAACAAAGCCTAATAAGACCACTAATTCCCTTTCCCAGCTTTGCCTCACTTGCCTCCTTTGCGGCTGTTCTAGGAGGAGTTAAATCTTCCAGGCATCTTGTCTTCCATCTTCAATAATATGCCTGGTATGTAAATTGAGGACATACACAGGCCCTGCCCTTCATAGCCCATCTTGGATGCCCCATGGCTATTTAAGACCTAGATGAATAGAGAAGACACTAGAGATGATAGTTATGTTATAATTTCAGAATTATTTTTAGTAATTTAAAATCGTAAAGTGATATCTTAAAGAAGATTATTTATAAAGGAGTTATTTAGGGCTGGGCACAGTGGCTCATGCCTGTAATCCTAGAACTCTGGGAGGCTGAGGCAGGTGGATAGTTTGAGCTCACAGGTTTGAGACTAGCCTGAGCAAAAATGCCAGACCCCATCTCTACTAAAGATAGAAACAAACAAACAAACAAAACAAAACAAAAACCCTGAAGCAAGAGGATCACTTGAGCCCCAGTTGGATGTTTCTGTGAGCTATAACACCACAGTACTCTACCCAGGGTGACAGCTTGAGACTCTGTCTCAAATAAATAAGTAAATAGAAGTTATTTATAAGTAGGTTAAAATACTACAACATTAATTATTAAACACAAATTTAAGCTATATACTTTAACGTCTTATTTTAATATGATATAGAAAACTAAAGATCATTAGATGTACTAATAAAAATTTGGAATTGATAACAACTCAAAGTTATTTAACTTCCTAGAGTTTTCATTGAAAGGGCGGCACTCGACTGGCAGAGATCTCACAGACCACCAAGACTTGTACAAAAGGTCTTTATTGGAGAGCTAGGGATGCTGCAGAGCAGCACCAAGGAGGAGAGAAAAGAAGAGGAACCCCAACAATGTGCACCCTTATATAAGTTTAGTTAGGGGAATTATTAGAAAGGTAATGGGATGGTAGAATAGCCAATAAAGAGTTACTGCTCTGGAGGGAAGAGCCATTAGGGGCAGGCCATAAGTTTGAAATTTTCAGTGGGTAATTGTGGCTGGAAGATAAGGAGATATCTAGTAGGCAACTCCCTGTGCTTGGAAAGGAGCTATAACTTTAAGAATGAGACAGCTAGTCTTCGTCTGTTGAAAGCAGGAAGGGGCTTTCTGGGGGAAGGAGCTTTTCTGGGGTAATTACATAACATTCATCAAATACGAATTACTAAGAGTTAACATTATGATTAATATATGTAATTAAAGCTACTAGAAAGAAACAATTCCACATTCTATATACAAAATATTTAAAAAAATTGATTTTTTTTCCTAAAAAAAGAGTACAAGTTTTTGCTTTGTAAAATCTTCAATTATCACCTTGTCTAAATAAATAACTGTGTTTTAGTAAACTTTGCCTCTGTTGTATGACAACAAGTGTTTTTAATCTCTGATATTTGATGGACACTCCAAAACTCACAATTTCTAAATTGTCTTTTTTCACTTCAAACTAGCTTTCTAAGTATTAGGGCTACTGAAAAACTGTGGGAAACACATTGAGCTTCTTCAGTATGTTAAAACAAGATAGAAAGCATTGTCAAATATTAAATGGTGTTTAACTTCCTTTGGGTTAAATTTATACGTGTATAAGCATGTTATTAATATGTACTCTAAAATCATATGATATTCCTAAAATTATGATATACTTTGATATATTTATTAGTAATAATTATAATTATAATTTTAAATTATTAGAGGCCAGAAAAATAAATTTTTCTTTGTTGATTGTGTCTTTAACCATGGCTGTTCTAAGACCTTATGTCATCCACAAAAAATAAAATAATAATAAAAGAAAATCATTATTTTACTTTAATTGTTCTCAGAAAAGAAGTTTTCTACTAATGTTAGCCATCATACAATTTAGACTGTATCTTGCTTTCTTTCCTGACTATAAATCTGCAAATATTTTAAAACTATTCTTTCATTTTTCTGACTTTGACTCACTGAAATTGCTAGAACATTTCTCCTGAGGTCCTACAAACATACCCTGTAACATACAAACTCTGGGATTAACTATTCCAGATATTAACATTTGTTTTAAATATTAAAGCTACTTTCACTTTAACTGAAGATGCTTTGAGTTTAAAATCTAGACACCTAATCTAGATGCCCTCTGGACCCTAAAGAAATTGGTTTATTTTAATAAAAACTGATGTGCTCATGGGGATTGCTATCCCAACTTCAATCAGAACAAGAATTAGAGGGTACTAAATTATTTTTCGAGTGTTTGTTTAAAACATTGCTAATTTGGTTATGTTTTGTTTTCAATAAGGTAAGAAAACTTTTTTTAATTTATTTTATTTTTAGTTTTACTTATACATGTGTTTATTCGGTTTCCATTTTTTGCCCTCACAAAACTCAAGAGGCTTAAAATGTAATAACAACAACAATGTTTAAGAGAAGGACTAGAAACAAAAACCTCGTAAAGAATGAACGAACATAAATAATTTCAGAAAAGAAATCAGAGAATTGCTGCATAGAAATATTAAGCAATAATAATAGTAATAATGCAATGAAAGTAACATTCACATTCACATTGTCAAATGTGAATGTCTATTATAGAATGCTTTGACTCTGAGATTCAGTAGGGAGTCATCAGTTAACTTCTTATTTTTTTTAAGTCTCAAAAAATAGGCAACTAATATTTATAAATAAAAGTAAAAGATAATTTCAAAAAACAGATCATGTCAAATCTTATAGACAATAGAAAAAGAAATATGTCAAAATCATTCTACTTGATCTGGGCTAATATTAAAATTGGAGAGAATATATTATTATAAAGGGCAAATTACAAACATATTTTACCTATAAATGAGAATTCAATATCCCAAAAAACATATTAACAAGTTGAATTAAAAATTAATGTTTAAGTAATGTACTTTGGTGAAAATTAAATCCAATTTATGTAAGAATTAGTCACTATTTTCTTTTCTTATATATTTTTTCTTTTCCTTTCTCTCACCCACTCCCTCCTTCTCTGTCTGGTCTCCCCTTTCCCTATGCCCCACTGTGTCATAAATTGTTATTAATTGTCCTCATATCAAAATTGAATACATAGGATTCATACTTCTCCATTCCTGTGATGCTTCACTAAGAATATCCTGGATTAATATCCATCCAGGTTAGTATAAATGCTGCAAAATCTCCATTTTTTATGGCTGAATAATATTCCATAGTATACATATACCACAGCTTTCCAATCCAGTCCTTGGTTGAAGGACATTCAGGTTGTTTCCACATTTTAGCAATTGTAAATTGGGCTGTGATAAACAGCCTAGTATAAGTGTCTTCATAATAAAAGGTGGTTTTTTCTGGATAGATGCCCAGTAATGGGATTGCAGGATCAAATCTGAGGTCTAGGTTGAGTTCTTTGAGGTTTCTCCATACTTCTTTCCAAAAAGGTTGTATTAGTTTCAAGTCCCACCAACAGTGTAAATGTGTGGCTTTCTCTCTACATCTGCACCAGCATCTGAAGTTTTGAGATTTTGTGATATAGGCCATTCTCACTGTGGTTAGATAATATCTCAGGGTGGTTTTAATTTTCATTTCTCTAATAATTAGGAATGTTGAGCATTTTTTCATATGTTTGCTGGCCATTCATCTGTCGTCTTTAGAGAAGATTCTATTTATCCGTCTTTCCCATTGATGTGTGGGATTGTTGGTTTTTTCTTGTGAATTAATTGAAGTTCTGTGTAGATCCTGATTATTAAGTGTTTGTCTAATTCAAGATATGCAAATATCCTTTCCTATTGGGTAGGTTGTCTATTTGCTGTGGTTGTTGTCTCCTTGGCTGTACAGAAACTTTTCAGTTTAATTAAATGCCATTTGTTTATTATTGCTGTTGTTTCTGTTGCCATGGCAGTCTTTCTCATAAAGTCTTTACCCAGGCTGATATCTTCCAGTGTTTTTCCTATTCTTTCTTCTATTGTTTCATGCCTTAAATTTAAGTCCTTTATCCATCTTGAATCAATTTCTGTGAGTGGAGAAAAGTGTGGGTCCAGTTTCAGTCTTCTACATGTGGATATCCAGTTCTCCCAACACCATTTATTGAATAGAGAGTCTTTCCCTCAGTGGATGCTCTTGCTTGGTTTATCAAAGATTAGGTGGCTGTAAGTTGTTGGTTTCATTTCCTGATTTGCTATTCAATTCCAAATGTCTTTATCTCTATTTTTGTCCCAGTACCATGCTGTCTTGACCACTGTGGCCTTGTAATACAGCCTGAAATCTGGTATGATGATACCCCTGGCTTGGTTTTTATTACTAAAAACTGCCTTAGCTATGCAGGTTTTGTTATGGTTCCATACAAAATGCATAATCATTTTTTCCAAGACTTGAAAGTAGAATGTTGGTATTTTAATAGGGATGGCATTGAATCTGTATATTGGTCTGGGAAGTAAAGACATTTTTAACAATGTTGATTCTTCCCAGCCATGAGCATGGTATGTTCTTCCATTTGTTAATGTGCTCTGCTATTTCCTTTCTTAGGGTTTCATAATTTTCATTATAGAGGTACTTCACCTCTTTTGCTAGGTATATTTCTAAGTATTTAATTTTCTTTGGCGCTATGGTGAAGGGAGTTGAGTCCTTAATTAACCTCTCATCTTGGCTGTTGTTGGCGTATAGAAAGGCACTGACTTGTGGACATTGATTTTATATCCTGAGACATTACTGTATTTTTTGTTGTTGTTATTGTTGCAGTTTTTGTCTGGAGCTGGGTTTGAACCCGCCACCTCGGCATATGGGGCTGGCGTCCTCCTCCTTTGAACCACAGGTGTCTCACCCTTACTGTATTTTTTTCATGACTTCCGAGAGTCTTGTGCTTGAGTCATTAGGGTTCTCTAAATATAAGATCATATCATCAGCAAAGAGGGAGTGTTTGACCTCCTCTGCTCCTATTTTGATGCATTTATTTTCTTGTCTTCTCTAATTGTATTGGCTAGAACTTCCAGGACTATATTCTATAGTAATGGTGACAGAGGACAACCTTGTCTGGTTCCAGTTCTAAGAGGAAAAGCTTTAAGTTTTACTCTATTTAGTAAAATATTAGCTGTGGGTTTGTCATAGATAGCTTCAATCAGTTTCAGAAATTTGCCACCTATGCCTATACTCCTCAGTGTTCCAATTAGAAAAGGATGCTGGCTTTTATCAAATGCCTTTTCTGCATCTATTTAGAGGATCATATAGTCTTTGGTTTTGCTACTGTTGATATGGTGACTAACGTTTATGGACGTGTGTATATTAAATCAGCCTTGCATCCCTGGGATGAAATCTACTTGATCATGATGTATGACTTTTTTGATGATAAACTGTAATCTATTGGCTACTATTTTGTTGAGAATTTTTGCTTCTGTATTTATGAGTGAAATTTGTCTGAAACTCTCCTTTATAGTTGAGGCTTTCCCTGGTTTTGGTATCAGGGTAATGTTTCCTTCATAGAATGTGATGGGGAAGATCCCTTCCTTCTCAATTTTTTGGAATAATTTCTGCAGTATAGTAATAAGCTCTTTGAAAGTTTGATAGAATTCTGGTGTGAAGCCATCCGGACAGGGGCATTTTTTTGTTGGAAGATTTTTTATTGTTTCTTTGATCTCAGTGCTTGAAATTGGTCTTTTCAGGAGATCTATTTCATCTGAGGCAAATTTAGGGAGAGGATGTGATTCCAGATATTGATCCATTTTCTTCACATTGTCAAATTTCTTGGCATAAGGTTTGTGGTAGTATTCTGAGATAATCTCCTATACTTCTGTGGCATCAGGTGTTATTTCCCTTTTGTCATTTCTGATTGAAGTTACTAGAGATTTTACTTTTTTATTTCTAGTTAGTCTGGCCAAAGGTTTATCTATTTTACTTATTTTTTCAAAAAACAACTTACTTCATTTTTTAAATTAAATCATAGCTGTGTACATTGATATGATCATGGGGCATCATTCACTAGCTTCATAGACCGTTTGACACATTTTCATCACACTGGTTAACATAGCCATCTTGGCGTTTTGTTAGTTATTGTGCTAAGACATTTACATTCCACATTTACTAAGTTTCACATAAAGATTCACCGCAGGTATAATCCCAACTATCCCCATCCCTCTACCCACCTCCCCCTCCCTCCCCTTCCTTTCCCCCTTCCCGGTATTCTTAGGTTGTAACTGGGTAATAGCTTTCATGTGAAAGCCCTAAATTAGTTTCATAGTAGGGCTGAGTACATTGGGTACTTTTTCTTCCATTCTTGAGATACTTTACTAAGAAGAATATTTATTAGAAGACAGGCGCATGGCCATCAGACATATGGAAAAATGCTCATCATCTTTAATTATCAGAGAAATGCAAATCAAAACT
>CAUYPK010096868.1:0-39557 GCA_963574355.1 Loris lydekkerianus
CCTAGTGGGCACCCCGGCACCGTCTGGCCATCGGGGGCTTCGGGCCCCCCCCCCCCACCGTGCCCCGTATGAGCACCACGGGCTCGGTCCCCACCCCCCCCCACTTCCTCCGTATCAGCAATCCGGCTTCTGTCCAGCCCACCCCCCACTTACTCCGATTCCCCATCCCGGGTACGTGCCCCACCCCCCCCACTGCCTCCGTATCAGCAATCAGGCTGTCTTCCTTTCTTGTAATTTGTGCATTCACGAAGTAACACGGAATTTCCTTCAAGAACTTTTCCTTTGCATTCAGAGCTTGGCTAACTGTTTGGTACGAGAGGCTTAGTGGTCAGCCTACCTCATCTTTTGACATTCTTTCCTTACTAAGCTTAATCACGTCTAATTTTAAACTAAGAAACATGCAATTCCTCCTTTCACTTGAACATAAAGTCCATTGTAGGCTATTTCATTAGCCTACAGTCAGTATTGTTGTGTCTTGTGGACTAGGGAGGTACCAGAAGAGGGGCAGAAGTAGAGAAACGGCCGGTCGTGGAGCATTTGCCATGTTGTATGGGCGTGGTCATGATCACCAGAACAGTTACCATAGTAACATGAAAGCTCACTGTTTACAGATCACCTGCAATAATAATAATAAAGCTTAAAATACTGTGAGAATTAACAAAATGAAACAGACCACAAAGTGAGCTGTAGCTATTGGAAAATGGTGCTTGACACAGAGCCCCCACAAACCTTCACTTTGCAAAACACGCCTCATCTACGAAGCGACGTGCTGTAAAATGAGGTACACCCATAACCAATTTTCAAAATAGCCAGGACCATGTTCTATGTTAGGCTCTGGCTTAAGGGCACATTGTGGTGAGGCAGCACAAGCTACTCCATTGAAGAGGATGTCAGAGACAACTGTGTGTTTATTTCAGTTTAGCTCCATGGTCACACCCCTGGGACTTACACTCCAAATTCCAGCGTCAAGGCCCACTAACCGAACTGCAAGACTGCACTTCACAGCTGAATACCACACTGTTGGAGTTTTACGCTGGTGGGAGTGAGAAAGGTCGGCAGCACAGACAGGAGAAGCTGGGCCAGAGCCTCCCGCTGGGTGCACGGAGCTGCTACGGTGTATGAGGCTGACTTAGAGAGGGCAGGTATTTTTCTAAATGGGTCTTAGATATTATCAGGAAAGGCTCCAGAAGGAGGAGAGTTTGCAAAGACTCCAAGCTGATCTCCCCCGTGGCATCAAAGGACCATGCCCCCTGGGACTTTCATGATTATTAAATGCGACACAGTGTGTGTGGTAGGCTGCCTCTGAGTAGGTCCCAGTGACCCTGACTCCTGGGATCTGCGCCTTCGTGTACCCTCTCCCAGGCCTTCAAGGATTCTGCTTCTGCCTTGCTTGATCCTTCTCGCTCCCTTGCCCTGTTAGAAACTACCTGGGAAGCTCTGTGTGGCCAAGGAACTCGAGCAGCTTCCAGCCAGCAACCTTGAGAAAGGCAATCTGCCAACAGCCATCTGAGTCAGGAAGTGGGTCCTTTTGCAGGACTGCAGGCTCAGACAACACATTGACTGCGCCCTGGAGAGAGTCCAGTTGAGTGCACACAGATGCCTTGCCTCAGACACTGTGACGTAACAAACATTCACCATCCTCAGCATCCGACGGCAGAGGCTCCGAACGCAGCACACCTCTCAGAAGCCTCTTGGACACTGTTCCAGATCCTCGTGCTCCAACCACCTTCCAGGCTCTGCTTCTCCAGTCACCGTGTAGGTTGGATCCAGCCCCAGCGGCCTGACACTGTACCTCTCCCCTCCAGGATCCAGCCCCAGCGGCCTGACACTGTACCTCTCCCCTCCAGGATCCAGCCCAGCGGCCTGACACTGTACCTCTCCCCTCCAGGATCCAGCCCCAGCGGCCTGACACTGTACCTCTCCCCTCCAGGATCCAGCCCCAGCAGCCTGACACTGTACCTCTCCCCTCCAGGATCCAGCCCCAGCGGCCTGACACTGAACCTCTCCCCTCCAGGATTCAACCCCAGCGGCCTGACACTGAACCTCTCCCCTCCACCTGCCTGGCACCCAGGCATGCCCATTTTGCAGAGAAGTTAACTTGCTGTGGGACAAATCTGTGACCAAACTGACACAGGAACCATGGATAGCGATTCGCTTCTTCTGCCACCTGGAATCACACCCTGAGCTAACTTCCATACGGCGTCTCAGGACCCGCTCCATGCTCACCGTAGGAGCATGCGCCAGGCCTCCTGGGTAACCCTGCTTTGGCTCCCTCTCTCTGCACCCTGCTCTCCGAGAACACACCCCCAACACTGTTGTCTTGGGTTCTGCTTCCCGGGCAGGTTGAGCTAGGACAGGCTGCGTCTAACACCTCAGAGGCGGCCCGTCCCTGGGAACAACTCAGCAACCTCTCTCTAAGGCTGACAACCGCTACAGTGTCCCTTTTAGCATGAAGGTTTTATAATGCCATATGTTTTTATTTTATTCCTATAGCCTCTCACCTTTCCCAGGGCACACGGCAAAACGGAAGACGCAAAGCAGCTGTTTCACGAACAGGTTTTGAACCACGGCACCAAGGACTTCTCTCCTAACACCATCTCTCTCATTTTCTCCACTCCTCTCTCCCTCCCCTTCATGCCTTACTGATAATTTCTACCTTGAACTCCCCTGTCTCATCATCTACTTCTTATTTCAAAGTCTTTGCTCGTTTGTTACCATTACCTTGAAGTCTTCCATTTTCTGGTTAATACTTACGTATTTTTAATAATACTACCTAAGGGTCACTTTATCTAATTAATCTAGGAAATCTTTCCTAAATGTCCACTCTCTGAGATCTCAAAATCACCTGAAACATAGGCCTGCCTAAAATTATTCATCTTTCAAAACACCGTCAAGTTAGCTGGCACAGAGACCATGGTATAATAATCAGCACCTTCAGAGCTTAATTGCTCTTCATTGAATGAAAATAAGGAGAACGGCAAAAAGTAATTTTCTCTTGAATGTAGTGCTGACAGTTTCGATATAAATCTGAAAGCCACTCAATTCTATGTTGGGAGAGACGATGATTGGAATAAAACACACACTCTTGTAACAGGGCCATCTTTGGGCTCCAGTGTGATGTCGCTGGTGTGGTTCAGGAAGGCTGGCCCTCTGGCCCTCCTCCCTGACCATCGGAGGGCTTATGAGACGACAGCAGGGCTGGGGAGAAGGCGGCGGTGTTTACCACCTCCCGGCTAACCTGGGCGAAGCCAGCAGCCCTTACTTCCTGGCGCCCTTCCTCTAACGCTGACTTTATTTTCAAGAGTGAGAACATGAAGTACGAAAAGTCCTACAACCTCACAAATGTTTATAATCTATGACTTAAAAAGGCTGAGTAACTGTGATAACGTAGTAATATAATCTAAAATAACTCCCTCATACACACACGCACACAACCCAAACTTGGGGTCTCTTTACTGCCTGAAACGGTGAGATGATCATTCCATTTCAAGCTAAATGATTAGGAGAGAGGATTTCTGATATGATCTTTATTGGGATAAGTGGCTTATGGCAAATCACCTCACACCTGGAGCCTCTATAAAATGTGTAAAACCAAAACCACAGGGGCTGGGGTGGCCTCCCATACAGGCTGGTAACAGCAATAACATGGATGGAGGACAACTTTGGGGTGTGAGCAGGTGTCCCATTCCAGTACAGACTGCTGTTCCTACACTGCCTTTAGTCTGTAGGAACCTGTCACGCTGCACTTTCCACACTCCAAGGGGACTTTGGGGCATTTGAATCACAGACAAAAAAAGAGCAAGAGATTCGTTAAAGAGCAGGAGAGAAGTTGATGCTTCATATTAAATTGAATGGGAAAGATTGTAATTTAATAGCAAAGAATTTGAAGTTACAAAAGTCTAGGAATTGGGCGTGAATGATAACTTTAAGAGATCATTGAGGGCTCAATCTTTTCCCCGTTCTCAACCCAGAAACTAGATTAAGTTGGATTGGATGAGGACAATTTGAGAGAGAGCTGGAGAGAAAGTGAAGGTGGTTGTGTCATTCATGGTTCTTCTGCTAAGAGGCTTAATGCCCTTGCCCCCCCTTCCCCACACTTGTCTGAGCATCCTAATTCTAAAGAAAGTGTGGCATGACTTGGAGGCATGTCTATGTGGCCCCTGTGTCCTTGTCCCTGGGTTTAGTGTGGGGGCACAGAGGCCACCACATTGCCCAAGCACCAACTTGTTTCCCATCAAAGGACCTTAAAGGTCCCAGAGAGATAGAAGTAGAAACTGAGAGAAGGATTAACGAGTAAGAATCCTGGGGGAAGTTGTAAAACTCCAAGAATGCTGGCGAGGGCCCAAGGGACTGCATAGATCAGAGGCTAAATGTTCCATCTCCCATCTTCAATCGCCACCTCAAAATGCTATGGCTCTCAGTAACGTTGTGGCTTCAACGTCACACAACAGTGAGGGGAAATTCTGCATCTTGATGTTATTTTTGGTCTGGAGGTTAGGATACAAATGAGGTTCAGCTACTGAAAAACAACTACACTTTTGCAAATCTGAGTTGTGAGCTGTGTCACCCCAGGTACAAAACCTGACACAGCACTGAGCCTAGAGCAGGTGGCCGGGGAGTAGCAGCTCCCTCCCCACAACATTGAAATGACCCTGACATTCTCACAATGTGCCCACCACTCCCAGTTTGGCCATATGCGGTGACAAGGACAAAGGATTTAACCACAGATCCTTGCCCACTACGAGATTTTCCAGGCCTGCTCTCTCAATTTAGAGCTCAGGAACTGAGACCCAGGGATGGCAAGAGACACCAGGGAACACAGCAAGGTGGCAACAGCGACGGGGTGAGCCCAGGTCTCCTGGATTGATGTCACTGCTCTTCCTATTTCACATGATGCTTCCCAAGTAGAAAAGCTGGAGGTGACTTGGCAGGAGATCATCAATATTTTATGCAGCTGAAGACAGACAGACAAGAGGTAGTTAATTAGTGTGAAGAGCTAATCAAGACTGAATGGCCCCAAGGGGAGTCCTAGTACTCTCCAGAGTTGGAGAATAAACAGCAGTGCCATCGTCACTAGCTCTAATCCCTGGTGTCCGCCTGGGCCCATCTCCTGAACTGTGGTTTCATAGCGTCACTCTTTCGTTACGTATCCCCACTGGCTTCTCAAGGTCCAGGAACTGAGTCCACCTTTTCGGTATGGCCTTCGAGGCTCTCTCTGCCGTGGCCTCAACCGTGCCTTTCTACCTCAAGGTTCACTCCAGCCCTTCAGACAACCGCCTCTTTCTCCCTTGACCCGGTTATGTTTGGCCTTCACTCTCTGCCCAGTCTATAAAGCTATCCTCCTTCATGCTTCCCCATTCACCAAAATTCAACTTAGCTTGTAAGACACAATTTAAACAACACATTCCCTTGATCTCTCTGGACAAAATAAATCTCTCTTCTCTGTACTTTGAGAGCACACAACTCAGAGAATGACGCAGAACACAGAGAGGTTAGAGAACAGGCACTTACACAAACAGACCTGCCACTCATGGGTTACGTGATCCTTGGCAAATTTCCTAACTTCCCTGAACTTTTAATTTGTAAAATGAGGTATTAATGTGGTTACTTTCTAATGGATGAGTGACTTACATAACACATAATACCTGTAATGTGTTTGGACAATGTCCAGCACTGGTTTTATTCCATTCATTCTAATATAGCTAGAAAAAATATATAAGAATGCGCATAATTATATTTTAATATCTCACTTTTTATCTTGTATCATATTTTAGTCTACTTCTTCCTTTTCTCTGTATTATGTAAATTCTAGAAGGGTTGGAACTGTGTCTTGTTCATTCACTCATCTGAAAATCAGTTATTAACCATCAGTAAAAATCAAACATTCTTCTTAGTAGTAGAGATATTACGCTAAAAAAGAAAAAGATTTCTGTTCTCAAAGAGTGTACTTTCCATTAAGTGAGAAAGACATGTAGATGTGTACATCTTTAATATATTTTTAGACTCTACCAATGACCTACACAAGTGGGTGTCTATTTTGTTTTGAAGTTTACTATGATGAACTAGTTTCCTGCTCACTGTAAAATATCACTATTTATTTCATTAAATAGCACTACACTATTTCATTATCTTAATGAACATTTACAACCTCCAGGTAATCTTCTTATTTTTACACTAGAAAATAGTGGTTCTGTTGCATCAAGTAGTTTGTTCAAGAATGCACAGTGAGGAGGCAGTAGCACTGGAATTTAAATGTAGATTTGCCTGACCCCAGAACTCTATTTTCCACTAGACAGGAGTGCCTCTACTCATCACAGATTTAGTCATTGTCTAAATAATTAAACTGGCAGGTGAAATAATATAAAAATAGAGGAAGGGCAAACTTTCAGGATTCCAGTTTGGCTTTGCCTTCTAAAATTAGAAGCCACATATTTTTTGAACCATACATCACATTGAGTTTTATGAACATTATTTCTCAGGTGGTTTTTCAAAGTACACAGCACACATTGCTACTATTGAACTTTCACAATGCTCAGTTAGCTACAGTTCACTCCATTGATTTGATTCTTGCTTTAAAACATGTCTGCCACAAACACATCTCAAAGCCACGTTGGGCTAACCACGTGGTCATCATTATCTTTTACTGTATTTCACAATTGATAGTCCAACCACCACCATTAATAAGAGCTATTATAAATCAGTAAAAATAAGTAAAATTAATAGGAGTTGGCATTGAATGAGTACTCACTAGTTGCCAAGAACTCTCCTGAGTATTTATACACATATACACATTTGATCCTTACAATGACCTGTGAAGTGGGGGAGATTACTCTGAAATCACAGATGAAAATGACTCAGAAAGCACAAACATTCTGACCAAAATCCCAACAGAGTATATGAGAAGCAGGCCTGGACCTCAGAGCACACAGTTTTTAGGTGCTGTAGTTCAGCCATGAGCACTTACCCAGAAGTGGTGAGAAGATGGATGTCACTCTGAACAAGCTCCTCACCCGTGAGATGGAGCTGGTAAGGGAGTGGGGACAGAGCCTCCTCAGGTGTCACTAAACCATTCAGAGAGAAATCAGCTCTGGATCTTGAAGCTGTGCTCCCTACAGTGGCCATAACAGAATGCCCAGTATTGGCAACAGCTCCCGGCCTCGGCTTGACTGAGCATTCCATTTGGAATGACTCAGGCACAATGGGAAAGGGAAAACAACAGACCATTGGTCAGGCCCTGTCCTAGGTGCTGAAGACACACAAAGGGAAGTGTTCACGGGAACTGAGGACTATAAATATAATACGATAAGCATGGCAAGAAAGAAACCTAATCCTCGGATTCTACATCAAAGTACTGTACCAAAGACCAATAATCATGTGAAAAGTCATCTGATGACTGCAAATTAAAATCACATTATGATAATCATTTCACACTGACCAGGATGGATAAAATGAAAAAGTAGACAAGTCCAAGTATGGATGCAGATGTGAAATAACTAAAACTTGTATGTATTACTGGAATAAAAGTAAATCGGTATGGATGCTTTGGAAAACTATTTAGAGGTATCTACTAAAGCTAGGCACACATGTACCCTGTTATACAACTGCACCATTCTTAGTAATATACTCAACAGAAGCACTTATACATATGCATGAAAAGACGTGTATAAGAACAATATCATTTTTGTAATACTCCATTACTGGAAATTACACAAATCTCATTAGAATTGGTAATGAATTGTATATTCACACTTTGAATCACTGTATGGCAAAGAGAATGAAACACTCTTCTATACACCGATATAGATGAATTGCATAATAATGTTCAAACAAAAAGATCCAGATACAGAAGAATGTATAGTTTCTGATCCAATTTGTATAAATCTATTCATAAACATTTAAAAGACACCAATGGTGTTAGAAGCCACTACCTTTGTAACTACCTTTGGTGGTGATGGTAGCGTCTGAAAGGGGAATAAAGGGGTTTGGGGGGTATAGGTGATATTCTGTTTCTTGACCCAGGTGCTAGGTAAAGTGGATCTCTGAGTTTGAGAAAATTCATCAAGATTATATAAGTACATATGCATTTTAAAAATGTATATTTCAAAAAAATTTTTAAAGTTTCTTCTATGGCACTGACATTTTAAGATATGGATCTTGATGTCTCCAAAATTCCTATGTTTTATGCTAAAACAAAAACTACATTTCAAAGATGTAAGTTAAATATTCTAAGCCTTGATCCATGACACAAGAATTATGATACCTACCTTCTCAAAATGTAATGGGGTACTGGATCTCATTTGGGAGGTCTGGGAAGACTTTGAACTCCCCAGAAAAAAAGTGAACTACCCTGGCACTATTTTGGAGCTCTTGTAGCCCTCATTTTGCAGTATTATAATTTATATTTCTATCGTCTATGAGTAACACAAGGGCAGCACCATGTCCTACCCACACCGTGTCCTAGAAAACTTGCATAGCAGACACAGGTGGTCTGGAGATTGCTCTTGAATTGACTTTTATTATCAGCATCAGTATTCCTGGTACTTTTGTGGCTACCACCATCATTATAGGGAAGGAAAATGTGATGAACTCCATTTTAATGGCACCTGAAGGAAGAAAACAATTTGTTGACGACAAAAAGAAATGAGAAAGCTGACTAACTGTAACTCCTTCTCTGAAATGCTGACTTGCTTTCAGAGCTTCTCTGGTTTCTTTACGGCAATTTTACAAGCTTGCACCAAAGGCAGCTTTTTGCTAATGACTGCTTGCCAAGCCAATGAGATGACTGTGTTTTGCTTAAGTCAGTTTAAAACACCAGCTTACAAAGACAGCAGCAGAGATGGAGAAGCCGCCAGCCGGGCCAGAGCAGAGGCCGAAGCAGCTATCTGGACAAGAGAGAAGATTTGCTCTTAGCTACTTTAAAATTCAGAGATAGATTTTTTTGTAGTATCTTGAAGACCTCTGAAATCCTCTCCAACTACTAGAATGGACTAATGAGAAAATAAATTCTAGATCACATGGCAACTTAAGAAACAAAACAGGGTTTTGATCCCAGGTTGGTGGGATTTTTTAAAGATCCCACCTACTCTACCAAATTTCTTTAATATCAAACACTAGCAGTATGAAATCCAATCAATGTGGCGCTTTCTAGAGAAGGCCTACATAGACTGCAAATTTCATGTTAATTTTTCACACACACCCCCGTGGCATTCTGTCTCTTCTTGAGTCTGTTCAGTCCAGTCCTGTCTGCCCGTGACCCTCGAGGCAGATCACCTGAAAGTAACTGCTGCCCATTCCTACCCCCCTGACTGTGCTCACACCATACCCACTCTCATCCTCACTCTTAACGACAGCCACTGTTCACTGATCAACTGTCACAGGCCACACCCAGCAAGATGCCCAGCATATACTTCTTGAAAGCAAAGAGTACTGCAAGGATATTTTTATGCATTTTAAACATCTGCATAAGCACAGAATTACCCTGAAATCCAGGGGCTTAAAGCAATAACTATTTTTCTTATTCCCAATTCTATGAGTCAGAAATTTGAGCAGAACTCAGCGGGGCAACTAAGTCTACATTCAGCCTGGGAGCTCTCAGCGGTGGCTGGAACATGGCTTCTACCAACACAGCCTCCCTGCTAGGCAGTCAGAGTTCAAGATGGTGCTGGCCTCCAAGAGGACACATCCCACAAGGCCATCCTGAAAGCTGTGAACCTCTTAAGACTTGAACTTGGAAATTGAACATGTTGCTTTCTAAGGCAGGTGACAGAGCTTGCCCAGATTCAAGGAGCAGGAACAAGAGTTTCTGCCTGCCAATGGGGGAGTGACGGAAGAAGCTCAGCAAAGAGCAGGTGGGATGAGTCAGGAAATACCACCACAGGCATCCTTGGAAACAAAACCCACCAGGGTATATACAGGAATTGTTAGGACCACGGTATCAGCTGCCTGTCCACAGACAGGCCAGTTCATATCCCTGAGCCTCAGGCTCTTCTTCCTTCTATGGGGATAATAATCAGCTAGCTCACAAGATTCCTTAAGGAAATAAATACAATAATGTCTAAGAGCTTAACACCATGCCACACTCAGGGCAAGCCTCTACAAACAGGCTGCTATGGTTAGAGTGAGCATATAATTTTTTATTCAAACCAGAATACTTTAAAGAGTGAAACGGGGAGGCAGTTGCTTTGTGAAACTTAAGTAGGGACGACTGGTGGAAACCGGAGTTTATGTTCACCTCCCTTAATATTACCATTAACCATTGAAAATGGGGAAAATCAAACTAAAACTGAAACTCAAAGAGGTTGCTTAGGTTGCCTGAGTTTATTAACTCACACATACGATCATGAAACTTCTCTTCTGTACCAGCCGATAGAAAACACATCCCGCATCTTGAGACTTACTTGCTAGTGACAGTGAGACTAAATTACCAGGAAACTAAATAATTAATTCCTTATAATATGACTCTTAATTAAATAAATCACAGTCAACGAAGACAGAATACACTAATGGAATAGTTTAACCTGATATAAAGAGACAAGTCTGATTCAAATGGCTTAAGGTATTGGTCCACAAACTGTGGCCCATGAGCCTGGTCTGTTGCATATTAGTGCAAATAGATTTTTACTGGAATATAACCACATTGGTTGTTTACATATTCTTTATGGATTTTTATTTTTTTGTTTGTTTGTTTTTGAGACAGTCTCAAGCTGTCACCCTGGGTAGAGTGTCATGTTGACATCATACCTGACAGCAACCTCCAACTCACAGGTTCAAACGGTCCTCTTGCCTCAGTTTTCTGTCTTTTTAGTAGAGCCTCTGGCTCAGGCTGGTCTCAAACCCGTGAGCTCAAGCAATCCACCCGCCTCGCCTTCCAAGAGTGCTTGGAGTACAGGTGTGAGTCACAGCACCCAGCCTACGGCTGCTTTAATGGTACAATTACAGCTTCAAGTACTTCCAACATGTCCTACCTAGCACTTTATAGAAAAAGTTGTTGTATCCCTGGCTTAAACAATAAATAAATACACATCATTTTACAAAGAGATAGCCAATACACAGAAAATATTTTGTAAAATTTTGTAATAAATATTTTGCAAATAAAAATACATTTAGCTACAGTAATGTTCTATTTTCCCTATGTATAGTGGCTGCAGGGCAACTTTTGGGACACCTTGTATTTACCAGAGGGTTAGTTTTGTCTTCTCCTTTCCTATAAGGATGTGAGCTTTTTAAGGTCAATGACCATTTCTGATTCAGAATCACATCAACCGTGACAATCCCTAGCAGAGTGTCAGTACACACTACATTCTCGATGAGCACCCAGGAGTCAGGAGCAACAGCACACATCTACGGCCCCGCTAGCTTCCGTGTGTGGAGGGTGAAGGAAACTCTGATATGTGTACAACAGTCCAGGCACCCAACCAAACTGCACAGGAAGGAATGGCAGTGGAACGTGTCCTGCCAAAGGCAGTTCCTAGAGGACTCCCATGGGTAACATGCAAAGTCAGGACAGCGAGGCAGAGGGCAGGAGGCACAGCAGCCTGTTGTATCCAGGTGGCAAAGCGTAGAGGACCTAGATGGTCTTAATAAAATTAGGTCTGATTTTTCTAGCCACAAAGAACCACTGAAGAATAACAAGATTTACTGATCCGCTACCATTCTGACAAATTGTGTAAGATATTTTATATATGCCTTTAATCCTCATAAAAGACTCCTTAATAGATGTAATAGCTATTTCATGGATGATGAAATTCATGCCCAGCAAGGTCATGTGGGTAAGGATCACACAGTGAGAAAGTGATGCTTCTAGAATCCTTTCCCAAATCTCTCTGATGGCCAACCATATGTGAGAGACACCAATGATTAAAGAGTCCATCCTAGTAGGAAGAGAGAAAACGCGCTTGCTGTTGAGAGATGGCGGAGGTCAGCAGGCTAGGGAGGCGTCATGGAGATGGTCCGGGGCAGAGAGGGGCAGGCCTGGCTCTGAGCGCCGTTAGCAGGAATCAATCACCCCTGCAAACTAAGTAGGCAACAACAGGGGTGCAGCCACACACCACAGAGCTGCACCTGCCTTGGGGAGGTGCCTTGTCAAAGGAATCATGGCTTCTCCTTAGGCTACTTTTGCCAAATCAAAGCAGCATTAATATGGCCGATGGATTCTTGCTTTAACTCAGGGAACACATTCTAGCTTAGACAGGCTTTAGTCACAAGGACAAAATATTATTAGTTTAGCTGTGTTTTAGCTCCAGCTTTCTCTGTGAATCATGTGTGCATGAATCATAATCACCACTCTTCATAATTTAGAAGCAGATGTATAATTTTTCTTACCCAAGGGAAAAAAAAAAACAATTGCTATCTAAATCTGAATCTAATGTTGTTTCTGAGTCTCTTCTATTTATTCAATTCTGGGTCTTCACTTTTGTTGGGAGTGGGAATAATCAGAAAAGGTAAAAAAATTATAAGTCAAAAGGGGTTATACATTGACCATTTGAGCATGTGATCATTTTCACTGCCTATGATCCTGCTCTCCCTTTTTCAAAGTCAAGGTTGATACAAGAATTCCCACTCTTTCCCATATGAGGCATCTGAGACTTATATAAGCAATTTATGGTCACAGGGTCACACAGTTAATAAGCAGTGATGCTAAAATTTCATTTAAAGAGTGCCTGACTGCATGTCAGGACTATCTTTAGAAATGGCATTCAGCACTCTCCCCAACACGGCCGTGCCATTGTTATCCACTGTCGTCTTAGGATACCACGTTAGCAGCCGAAGGCTAATGGCCCCTGAACCTGTTAACTATATATGAAGCAGGGATTCTGAGCAGAAAGCACAGTAGAGTTGACACGAGGGACACACAGAGTTCAAGCAGATGGGGGTCTATACCGGAAAGAGTGACAACAATCAGATTGGGCCCCTCTCGCCTTCCAGACAATGCCACGTGACGTTCTGCCCTGATGATGAGGTTCCTCTGGCACAGTCCTGCTCCTTCTGTCAGAGGAAGTGACACTTTCAATCTCGCAAGTGTGGCAGAGGCTACTCGCCACCCTCCATGCATGTATCTCAACACACGTGGCCTCACTGCGCCCAGCCAATGGTGACCCTGGAGTGTCGCGCTCGTTTTCCAACGGGAGCAGTGAGGCCGGGAGTGTCGGCACCACACCTGTACTGCGAAGTCATGTCTGATGGGGTCACTGCTGTCTGAAACCGGATTACAGTAATAACTCTGACCGATGCTACTTACCAAAACATCAATACCAATAAATAGTTTATGTCTAGAGTTTCAGAACTCTTCATTCACTTTCAATTTCATTACCTTGGCAACCCTCAATACCCTCTAAAATTGAGGTCTGCAATAGACCTTTCTAAAAAAAATTTGTACACAAAATAATCAAGACACGTATTTGAAGGTCACAACCTGCCCTCCGGTCTGCTCTCAAAATGATGTCTCTATATTGCAGTTTCTGTCCTGTCACCACTTTGTTTAAAAATTGTAGGGGAGGCATCAAATCTTATTTTTCAAGGGAATTGAAGCAAGCAGTTCCAGCCATCAGGCTTAAGACAGGGTAGGGGAGAGAGTTCTGGATTCAGCAGATATTTCGAAACCACCTGTTCTCATTGCGTTTTTGAGCAGGGCTAGTCCAGCTCTCGCCACCCTCATTTCCTGGTCTTCTATGACAACCTGCATGCTATATTGGGCCAGGAGGGCTCACACAGTCCCACTGTATAGTGGCAATGTTGTCAAAGAGAAGAAGTCAAGACCCTTCACCTGTGTGCATCATGACACATAGGGAATGTGTGATTTAAAGCTGGCCTTCCCTGTGATGACTGGGGGGTGTGGAGGGTAAACATGGGACCAAGCAATGTCCCTGGTGGACGTACGAGAAAAGACTCTGGATCTGCAGGGAAGATGCTCATGGGAATAACTCACATGAACTGGTGGAACAGGTGCACCTGTGTGGTCATTTATTCCAGTTCTCTGGAAAATGGCCCTGAACTGTGTTTTATGTGATGCAAGGGGGTGGTGATGATGGGATATGGAGAACTGGAATACTCTATGGCAATATTTGCAGAAATGTATTCACTTGAACCAGGCTGCAGGAATGAACACGTCTGCTTGTTTTGCCAGGGAACACTGCACGCTGAGTGCAGGTGTCCGTGAAGGGTGGTGACAGTCAGGTCTGTGCCCCTGACAGTCAGACTCCACAGAGTTTGCAGTCACGTAGACACATTCAACAGAAAACTCTTGCATAGCCCGTCAGCCTAGGTGGACATACTGATTCAGACTGATGTGGCCATGAGGTCTGATTAGAACGTGACTTTTCCAATGTGTGAGAACAGCAAGAACAGGTCGTGGAGTTAAATGAGCTGGTGACACTTTCTAAGGACTTTACAACCTTGAGCAAATCCTTTCATCTTTCTGAGTCTTCCTTTCTCATTCTGCTAACTGGGGATGAGAACCTACCAGTCACAGGACTGTTGGAAGAATGAAATTTGGTAACATATCTGCTCATATTACATCTTCAGAGAACGAATATTTCTTTGCCTCTGCCCTTCGGACCTCTAAGAACTGGAGATTAATATTGATAAATGGACAATTATGGAAGGAGAATAAAGTCCAAGTGCCCAGGCCTGTTTCTCAGCACCCCAGCCGTGCTCTGGCCTTCATGGACAGTCTGAGTTCATCTCCTGGAACTGCCACTCCAAGTCAGCAGCTTCTATTTCTGATGGGAATGTTATTTTCTCCCAGACTTTAGAAGTAGAGAAAAAAAAAAAAAAAGTAAGAAAGTTTGGTGATGATATTGACAGAGAAGAATACAAGTGTAGCAATCAAGCAAACCTGAGTTAAAACCCCAGCTCTGGTGGTTCCCGAGCTGTGGACCAGTGACAAGTTGCTTAACGCCTTTGAACCTGAGTTGCCAGAGCTGTAAAATGAAGATAAAACCTCCCTCACAGCAGCATTGTCAGGAAACAACCCACTACTGCAAACCAAGCACCAGCCATGACATGTGACATCCCACAGCTATTCGGTAAATGGTAGGATGAACACTCTTATCTGGACACCAGTGTCCATGAATCACCGGGTTATTGTCATTATTATTCTGAAAAGCAATGAAATTCAGCAGCGTGGCTGGTACACTGCTGCTGCATTCACCTGTTCTCGGAACATTTCTGTTTGATTCTTCAAAGAACTTATTTGTGCTTCAATTCACTCACCTGTAAAAACACCCGAAAGTACAAAAACAGTCACCTTCTTTGTCTGGGAAACCTGCTCATTTTAATTAACCTAAAAGGTTTCTAGCAATTCATGTTTGTGAAGCACTTTGACATCCTAAGAATAAGAGGCAATTTAAATGCAAAGTTTTATTATAACACCTTTTTATGATTATTACTCAAGGGGCTCTCAAGCGAGAAGTAGCTCCTAGCATTCCACCCCTCTCTCCTGAGAAGGCCCTGTGTGGCCCCCTTGAGAGCCACATTTTTGTGGACACTCTGAGAGTTCGTGGAACTCTGCTTCCTCAGCAAACATGGGGCAGCGTCAGAAAATGTAACGAAAAATAGTATAAGGAGGTATAATACCAGCACCCTAAAATACCAGCTAAATGCTGACTCCTCCTACATCTACAAATCAAGTTCAAATTGTACTCCTGAGCTGTCAAGGAAAAACAAGAGTTAGAAAGTAGCTAAGTGGTAAAAAAAAAAAAAAAAAAATTATTCCGTACTATTGCAATGGAGAAAAGATATCTCAATATGAATTGAGGCTCAATTGTGAATACGGCAGGTGCAAGAGGTAACCCAAGAACAGGGTAGGGGTCAGTGGATGGAAAATAACTAAGGAAACTTCAGGACTAAGGAGAGGCTGGGAAAACCAACCCACCAGGACTCTCACTACAGACAGGCGGGGTGCTGGGATATCACCTGGGCATGGTGCCTGGCACAGAGCAGTCCCAACCAAAGACTGGTCTGGCCATTTAATAAAATGTAGCAAACACTACAACCGGGTTTCCTGGGGGCTGCATTTTACTCATTAGCATTTCCTGTACTTCAGTGGGATAATCTTCTGGCCCTGTAATTGCTATGGTGACCTTGTGGGGGGGCGGGTGTAAGACGCTGCTCTGGGAACAGGTTAGCAGTGACAGATGTGACTTCTGTTCAATAATTGGTACCTGAAAAAATAAGTGAGTCATCACATCTGCTTGACATGGGACGTCTTTCACTAGGTCATTATCCTTTAGAAAATACAGCTCGCAATTAACCTTCATGAAAATTGGATCATTTCTGCCCATCTGAAGCCTTCATTTACCCACAGAGATCTGTAAGGCAATGGTTGTGGTGCTTGCACACCTGGGAATCTTTGTGGAGGCTCCAGGCAAAGATGATCACCTTCCAGGTTACAAGGTGCCTTCCTATAAATCATCACTAGTCATTTCATAATGACCCTCTGCGGTCAGCACAGGGGAATCACCGCACTCTGACAGGAAACAAGGTCTGAGGGTTAAGTAAGGAATCACATACAGAGCCAGAAGGCCTGAACCCTAACCTACCAGATCCCAAATCCTGTGTGACCCCACATGACCCCAGTTGTCCTCCCGGGGTCACCAGCTCCAGCCTCATCTTGCAGCCACAGGGCAATGCTTCATGTCCCAACCACCATCACAGCACATAACCTGGGAGAAGGGACTGGCCGGCTTCCCTTTGATTGGGGTCACTGAGGGCTCCTCCAGATTCCGTGACCAGAGAAGATGCAGCGTTGCAGAGAGGTGAGGAGCCCCCACTGCAGTCCAAGTTCCCACTGTGCTGAGGCCCTCCCAGCACCACACAGCTGCTTTCTCATTTATCCTCAACTCTCCCACAAAGGGTGCACTATTGTGGTCCACTGGACTGATGAGGAAGCTGGCAGCCCTAATGTTTGTGAGCCTAGTGTCACAAGGGAACTCTAAAAGGTAGACCTGGGATTGGAACCCAGTCCTTCACTCCAGTGGTCAAGTCCTTCCCATCACTCCAGCTACTTCCAAGGACATTCACTGGAGACCTGGCATGGCTCCTGGGATGTGAAAACTAATAGTGGCTTATGTAGGTAAGAGAGGACCGATTTGAACACTGGAGGAGAAGTGGGATTGGAGGGAAGGCAGGGTGGAAGACCGGCTAAGAAGGCTGAGCTATCGGGATGTTCTCAGCAGTCTCGCCAGTGAGAACTCTTTGATGAGCTCGCCAGGTTCCCATCACGGGGCTGCAGAAATTAGAACATTTTCTTCTATGTTGACTCATCCCACTTAAGACTTAAAAGTCCTAGGAGATAGATATCTTCCTGGCCATATTTAGGTCACCAGCCATACCTTTGGCTACGCTCTAGTAAATAAATGTCTCCCCCAGGGACCTTTAACCCACCATAGAAGAGGGCATATCCCTGGGTTTACTTTCAGCCAAGCACACACTTTCAAGAGGCAGTTCACCGAGATGAAAGGCCAGGTGCTATGTGAGCAGGGGAGAAATGGGTGCGACAGAGTGACAGATATCTAGGACAAAATTAGAATATGGTCTCTGCATTTCACAGAGAATACACATGAGATCCTAAAAAGTAAAAATGGCATTTAGTTAAATGTCTATAATACCATACATGAAAGTTTTAATAAACCGCACTATACCATGTATCCCAAAAGCTGCCCCTAAAATCACCAGACATGAGAAAAATGGGAAATTGTAGCTAAATGTACTTTTAATTATAAAAGCTTCATTACAAAATATTTACAAAACATTCTCTGTATATTAGCCACCTCTTCGACTATGAGGAAAGGACCAAGGAAGGGGAAGGGAGGGGGGAGGTTTGGGTAGAGGGAGGGTGATGGGTTGGGCCACATCTGTGGTGCATATTTTTATCTATAATAATAAAAATAAATAAATAAATAAATAAATAAATAATAAAAAAATAAATAAATAAATAAAGATACATTTAACTACAAGTTCCCATTTTCCCTTTGTGTGGCAACTTTGGGACACCCTGTATAAATTATATATAGAATTTATATAATCCAAACTAAAATCTATCAGGCCTTCAAGCTGCACGTATACCGGAAGCTCCTCTTGTAGACTGAAAAAAATAAAAAAATAAAAAAATAAATAGCTATGAGATTTTGTAACTCTTCAAAAAGCAGAGCCAATATCCACAGCCCTTGGTCTGGGTTGGCTGCGACCTGCTTTAACCAATTGAATATGGCACAAGTGAAAGCGTATGAGCTGCAGAGGCTTCCACCTTTGCTGGTTTGGAATGTCCCTGCCACACTGTAAGGAAGCCTGGACTAGAATGCCGCATACAGACATTAGAGAAAGAGAGGGACCACCAGCACCCATCACCAAGGCCCCAGACCAGTGAGCAACACCCTCATAGACCCTCCAGACCCAGGTGAAGACGTGGACAACGTGACTTGGACAACCAAGGGGCTGCGGCACGCGGTTGCAACATTAATGATAGCTGCAAGGATGCTTGTCAAGACAGACCACCTCTTCCCACACTGGAAATAGGAGAAGGGAAGATAGCAAGATCTGGGGTTCAGACCTTACTGTCAACTCAGCTTTCACGAGAGGACAAGAAAGCTTTTGTGATAGCCCTTAAAGGATCTCTTATTTCTTATAGTCACAGAGAGGAAAAGGCTGAAAATCAGAACTAAAATTTTTTTGTGCAGTTTTCAGAATTATAAGGCAAGTTGAATTTACAAGGTCATCAAGTCTCTTACGTGAACTTCAGGGCACTGGTTGGGCAAAACTGGAATGCTGGCACTTGGAATAGAAGCACTTGACTGGGTTACAACCGAATTAGAAATTGTGACTCTATCTAGCACTGCATCATTATATAAAGAACTTAAGGTATTGCACTGAACACAACCTGACACACTATTTACTTATTTTAAATTATTTTCCTCCTTGCGAGCACATTCATTCCATGAGGGAGGGATTTTTATCTGTTTCATTCACTACCTAAAACAGTGCCTGCACGCAGCAGATGCTGCATAAATAATTGTCCACCCATCAAAGCAGAGGAAAAGAAAAGAAATCAGGAAAGGAAGAGAAAATAAGAGGAGGGGAGGTCCTGGGAAGTTAGACACACACACACACACACACACACACACACGTGCGCACCTAGACTGGAGTCAGTTAAAGATTATGTATATAGGTTAGAGAGATAAGTCTTTACCCAGTAGCCCTTTTGTGACAGCCCTTAAACAATGTAGAAGACCATCCAGGTTTTTCTCCCTGCAGTTTTACAACTAAACAAATAAGAGGTCTTAAAGTATCAGATGACTTGTCCATGGTATGTGCAAATAGAACTAAAATCCAGCTTTTCTTAAGCTAGTATCTTCAGTTTCCAAATCACAAAATTTGATATGAAGAATAATATGGGAATTACACAACCTCTTCAGAGCTGAGCATCTCCTTACGGTACATGTGTGGCTGTGTGTGTGCACGCGTGTACTGTGTTTAATATTTCATTGTGGGTACAATGTGCGTGGCTGTGTGTGTGCACACTTGGGTTGTGTTCCACATTTCATTTGCTCCTTGCATATTTACTACAATGTGCGTGGCTGTGTGTGTGCATGCATATGTTGTGTTTCACGTTTCATTTGCTTGTTGCATATTTACTGGGCATCTACTATGTACCGACCCACAGACGTCCCTCAAAGTGGATGCTACTTATTACCCCCTTTTCACAGGCATAAAAGTGCCAATGACTGGATGTAGTTGGGGATTTGGGTCCCACTTTTCATATCTAGAATGGATACTTCATCCTCCAAATTATCTCAACCTGACCTCCACCTCCAGACTCAAAGCAAAATAAAACAATGCAAATAAAGAGAAAGAGAGAGAAACACAAAAACAATCGAAAAGAAAACAATCGAAAAGATTCTGGAGAGTCGCCAGGACATTATGCCAGCCACTCCACAGAAAGCAGAATGTACAAAGTAACAGATCTTCGATTTAAGCCCCTGGAGTAATGAATTCCAAGCAAACCATATTGTATCAAAGAGTCTCGCTGGGCTGGGGACGTCCCACTCTAAGGGGGAAGGGCCGATATGCTCTGGTTGGGTTCTGTAATTTGATAAGAGGAGAAGAGCAATGGAGTTTGGGAAGAGGATCGATGTTAATGCAATGCCACTGTCAAATCAGGAAGGCTGACACGGCATGATGGTTCTCGGGAGAACCTGCCTCATCTCCTCCTCCCTGTGTGGAGGGACCCTTTACCCTTAATGAAGTTAGTGGACGATGCAGCCCCCTTGCAGCCTCTCCTGCTGAGTCAGGGCTCACCCTAAGGCCTGCATTCAATGGAACACAAGGACCACAGTCAGTCCCGTCTCCAGACACAATTGTATGTGGAGTTTCAGGTAGAGGAGGGGTACAGTCTACGATCCACCCTAAGGCCAGGTTGTAAAAGTCTCATTTTCATCGCATCTGGGTGAAGCACCACCAATATAGAATAGACAACTAATGTCTAAAATTTATAATTGAGACAGAAATTGAAATCTATCCAATTAAAATTTTTTTTTCTTTTAGTTTTTGTTTTACTAAAACATACTAGTTTCAAATAAGTTCTTCAAAAAGGAGACAAAGAAAGCATAATCTCAACTTGTGAAGTCATTATATGGGGTGTGCTGAAGTACTGGGGTCTTTGCCAGACAAAAGCAGGAAATGAAAAGCAAGTAACAAAGACATCGTGTGATAGTCCAAAATCTGACATCAAACCTGGAAGGCAGCGCTCACACAAAGAAAACTGCTAGTTGGTTAATCCAAGACACCTTTATTTTTGAAGCTGTCATTCATCAAATTAATGCGTTCAGCAAGTGTGTACTAAGCGCTATGGGAAAGCACTGCTGGGGCATTGGGAATAGCACAGCGCCCACAATCGGCACAGGAAGCCTAAGCCCCTCAGACAGCAAGCAAAGGCGACAGGGAGAGACAACGTGTTGCTGACGGGTGGCATTCAGGGGTTACGAAGACAAAAGCAGATTGGGGGGGGAGGGGGAACCAACCTGCACAGCAGCCATCCCAGAACATGCTCTACTGTCTAAGTGACAGTGGTCCCAGCCACGCCCTCCCCACACCTGCTAAGGGTGAAAGACCCTTGATCTCTGGGTCCACTCCGACAATCTAATTGGGTGAGCAGAGTCAGGGTCTCAAGCTAATCTAAGAAAAAAATAATAATAAAGCAGAGAAGCCATGTGGGAAAGGGCAGCGAATGGGAATGAAGAGCAGAGAAAGAGAGAAAGTCCCGGAGGTGGGCGTCAGGGTGGCTCTGGAGAGCTGAGTGGGCCACAGGCCATCAGATATGTAGGTCCTTACAAAAGTTTAGAGATTCCCCACAATGGAGAAATGTAAAATCCATAGGGCCAGAAACAAGCAGAGCCCTCCCAGCAACTCCGAGAAGCTGAGCAAGCTGAGATGTGCGCAGGTGGAACCAGCCGGCTGTGCTTCCTGGACTGAAATAGTGGACCAAGACACGGTCCGTCTCAAAGCTTTCATAAGGACTTACATATTTGCCAGAACCGTTCTTGAGAAGACTGTGAGGGTGATTTTGGTTGAGATTAACATTTGAACTGGTAGACTGACTAAAGCAGAGACCCCTCCCTTCCAGCACAGGGACTCAAACTGAAACACTGGCCCTTCTGGGGTCTCCAGCCAGCACTTAATGCTGGAACAGACCACGGGCTCTCCTGGGCCTCCATCTTGGCAACTGCAGACCCTGGGACTGGTCAGCTTCCATAATGACATCAGCCAATCCCTTATTTCATCCATATAATAATTTGATGAAACTAATGTATTACATTAGGAAATATAATTTCATGATCACAAAAGCCAATTCCTTATTTTTCTTTCTCTGGGGGAATCAGAAAGTTCTTTCTCTGTCTCATACTGAAATAAGTTGATAGAAAACCAGGATTTTAAAGATGATTTCCTAGGAAGAATATGTTCCAGCTCCATCCATGTAAACATGAAAGAGGTAAAGCCTCCATCTTTCTTTAAGGCTGCATAGTATTCCATGGTATACATGTACCACAATTTGCTAGTCCATTCGTGGGTCGATGGACACTTGGGCGTCTTCCATGACTTAGCAATTATGAATTGGCCTGCAACAAACATTCTGGTACAGATGTCTCTGTTATATTGTGACTTTCGATCTTCTGGGTCTAAACCTAGAAGAGGAATTATAGGATCAAAAGACAGGTCTATTTTTAGGTCTCTAAGTATTCTCCAAACATCCTTCCAGAAGGGAAGTGACTTTTTGAAACAACACTGACTAGAAGAACAGCGACTTGTGTGTAATTCCAAAGGTGGCAGGCCAGGAAGTCATTACGCCCAACACTGGCTTCAGGACCACACACCACTCTGGGTCTACTGGCAGGTTGTGAAACTGTTACCAGAGGAGCTGGCTCCTGAGCAGCCACATGCTGGTTAGAGCCAAATCTGCAAAATAGATGCCTCACATGGTTCTGCTTCCTTCCCCGCAGTACTTGGTTCAGTTCGTAGACATGTGCCTCTGATTATCTCTGTGAAGGGTAGTCTGGGATATAAAGTTTTCAGATTTCCAGCCTTTGTAGTAGAGGAAGGCACAGCAGAAGGAGGCTAGAGAAATGTTTGTGCCTTGATCTGCCTTGTATCTGTGGAAGCTGTGGACAATAGCCAACCACTGGTACCTAAGTCCCTTCTCAGTCCAGCTCCTGCACTGGAGCCACACGTAAGAGGGACAGCCACTGCAACCTTAGCGTTGTGAATTTACATCATGAGCTGCCTAACTTAACCATCAAACCCCACTGCTTCTGTCACCCACATCTTAGCCTCATCCCTCTGCTTGGCATCTAATACACTCGACCTTTGTCCTTTTCCTGGGTGAGTCTTCTTCAGCCTGGTGGAATTTCTACAGATGTCCTACACAGCCCTAGGACTGTCCCTTTCCGTGAAATATCCTGAATGTAGGTGTCTTCTTTTACTTGCATCCATTACCTTCTGGGGTTTTATTTGTTTATAACCCAATCCTGATGCTGGAAACCATCCAGTTTCTTCTTCAACATCAAGCCTGAAAAAAAAGTCTCATTGTGGCCTTATCTTCATAAAATGCTGCTATCCTAGAAGGGTGTTAATATCAATGTCAAAAATACTATTTCTTAAAGACACAACAGGAGAGATACAGTTCCCATTGGCAGTACTGGAAGCTCTTACTTTTGTCAACAAACATGCATCTTGGCTACAATATATTGTGTGGGATCATGACCCCATTAATCTCTGTAAATAAAATTTCAATTCAGTTGGTTATATTTTACTAAATGATGTCAGACTTCTATTAAATAAGCCCATGGAGCAATCATCCTTCAATCATGAAGGAGCATGAGTGAGCATAAATAACATGTTTAGACTTCATTGTTTAGTAAAAAATGATGCATAAATTAGTTCTTCCCCTAATTTTAGTTCTATTCAGTCATGTCATTTTAATTTCTCTTAATTCTTTCATTCATAGAGTCATCACAGAGAGTTATTAAATACATTAATCTTCATCTCATAATAATTTTAGCAAAGGCCCCTTTGAAGCTCCACGTGAAGGTAATATATTTCTTCCTTCCAGTGTGACACTAAATTAAACTCACTGTGTTGGTCAGACACACTGGGAGAAATAGACAAAGGCTATAGCCGTGCATGTGGTTACTTAGGATCCATCAGCAGTGCCATTAAGTATTCTTTCTGGGACATGACCCTATCTTTGTCACCCATCATTGCCTTGCTCCAGCACTTGGAGAGTCCTGTGTTCATATGAATGATGTCATACCTTTCTTCTGACTTGCACACTGGCCACACAGGGAACCCTGTGGCTTTGTCCAGACACTGTCTGACACTGGCTAATAGGCTTCTGCTGTTGGCCAGATCACTCTTTCCCCAGTCCCTGATGTTTAAAGGTGAACTTGACTGGGGTGTGCCTGAGAAACTGCAGCTGTGCCCTGTGGAACAAGGGCATCCCTCTTAGCGATATACCAGGAGATTTGTTCACTCTCACCGGCTTTGGCCAGAACCCAGTGAAGCACCTAGTTCTTCATTGTGTTTCTTTGCCTCGGCTATGAATGAGGACGTGGAGTAAAGGTGTTATCAGGTCACTAGGGGATACTAAAAGACAGATATGATCTGTCTTCCATATCAGAAGTGAAGAGTGGTGATCAAACATTCATCCACTTATTTATTTTAGAGCTTCTGAGCCCCTCTGAACTTACTGCCCCTCTCCCCCACACATGTTATGGGAGCAGAAAAATTTGAGATTTCGTGTGCCACCAAGCCCAGACCAGAGTTCCTGGTGATAGGGAGAGCTGCTGCCTCACTGCTTAGAGACAGATAACTTCAAACCTTTCATTTACAAAAAGATCCATTCCCCGATTTCAGCCAACCTCTGCTGGTGTTTACAGATGGCCTCATCATTATTCATCTCTCATTTGTTACTTTTATTTGATTTTGTTTTAAAGTTTTGTTTTATTTTACGTGAAAAATAATTTTTAAAAAGCACTAAAAAGAAATCTCTCCATCCTTTTTACATCTATCTCTTGAGTTTAAGATGTGACAGTCTTACACAGCTCATCTGTTCAACCTTGCAGAGTAACTAACACACATCTTTTTTAAAATATACTGTGGAATCCTTTAGGCACAAAGAGGTACCTACCATCTACCTGACTTACTCATAACATGTAAAGTATTATCAGCGCATTTGAAGACCCCTGTATCCTTCCTGATTAAATTTTCCTCTCCCCTAGAGATAATTACCATTCTGATTTTAGCAATACATGTTCCTTAACATTTCATTCCCCTTGATCTACTTTCTTTCTTTTTTTATTTTTAAATTTGTGGTTGCGGATTCATGGAGGGTATAAGAAACCAGGTTACACTGATTGCATTTGTTAGGTAAAGACCTTCTTACAATCGTATCTTGACCCCAAGAGGTGTAGCACACACCAAGACCCCACCCCCTCACTCCTTCCGTCTCTTTGCTCTCAGCTTCCCCACCCCTCCCTCCTTCTTTCTCTCTCTGCTCAGCCCTTCCCCCACCCCCACCATGTCCTTAATTGTCATTAATTGTCCTCATATCAAAATTGAGTACATAGGATTCATGCTTTTTCATTCTTATGATGCTTTACTAAGAATAATGTCTTCCACTTCCATCCAGGTTAATACAAAGGCTGTAAAATCTCCACTTTTTAAAATGGCTGAATAGTGTTCTATAGTGTACATATACTACAGCTTGTTAATCCATTCCTGGGTTGGTGGGCATTTAGGTTGTTTCCACATTTTGGTGATTGTAAATCGAGCTGTGATAAACAGTCTAGTGCAAGTGTCTTTATGGTAGAAGGATTTTTTTCCTTCTGGGTATATGCCCAGTAATGGGACTGCAGGATCAAATGGGAGGTCTAGCTTGAGTGCTTTGAGGGTTCTCCATACTTTCTTCCAAAAAGGTTGTATTAGTTTGCAGTCCCACCAGCAGTGTAAAAGTGTTCCTTTCTCTCCACATCCATGCCAGCGTCTGCAGTTTTGAGATTTTGTGATGTGGGCCATTCTCACTGGGGTTAAATGGTATCTCAGGGTGGTTTTGATTTGCATTTCTCTAACACTTAGGGATGGAGAGCATTTTTTCATATGTTTGTTAGCCATTGTCTGTCTTCTATAGAGAAAGAATTGTTTTTAAAGATAAAATACTATTTATTAAGTTGATCAATAGGAAATTTGGACATACGTGTATTATAAAATTATTACTAATAGATGAAATTATAATTTTTATTTGGCAAAGTCATTCAATTTCAGAACCATTAGACTTTTCTTGAGTACCTTCTATGTGTCACACATTGGTACTTTCAGCTAGTGCTCAGAAATGTATAAATTTTATGTTAATAATACAAAGGAAAGTCTACTCTTATTTAGGAGAAACCTTGTGAGCACTGTATTCATCCAGCATATAAAGATAAATTTTACATTCTTTAACTTGGCTTAGAAGACCTCCCATGGCGTCTTCCTCCAGCCTTACTCTGATCACTCTCCTGACACAGCTCTACTGAGGTAATTTCAATTTCTCAAAATGCCTTGCTGTCTTTGGCTTCTGATAGTCCCCTGTGCTTGTCTTTCTGCCTTCCTTGATCCATTCCTGCCTTGTCCTCTTTCCACTGAATCAAGTCCAAAGCATCTTTTAGGCACCAGCCTAAATTTAATCTTATGAAAATTAATCCTTTTCATAATTATTTTATTTAATGATGTCCAACAAGTGTTTATTAAACATATTGTTATCTTGTCACACTTGTCTAGGTAGCTGATCTTGCGATGTGTTCTTACTGCCCCTTCGAATTCTGTCACAGCACTCATTCCGTATTCAATGCATCTCTTACAGGATACATGGATTAGGTTGGAGAAGGCAAGGCAATGACTATCTTGTTTCTCCTTTAAATTCTGCCACCTGTCACCAAGATTTCCCTATAGTAGATGCTCATGAACATTTGCGTGAATGGCTCACTTGACATATCAGACTCATCATGGATCACAAACTATTTCAATGAGTCACATAGAAGAAGTAAGGAATGTATGTAAGTGGTTTGTTACGGATAACACAGCATATTGGGGTGTTAGATGTGGAGGACAGGTCAGAATGGCGAAGATTGTGAGGATGTTGTGTTCTTACACAGTGTGAGACTGGTGTGGCCTTGGTCTCTTAGCATTTTACTCCTCTAGAGCAAGTGTATGCGTCACTTCAAAGCTGAAGCATCAAATCGCTTTCATGTCGAAAGAACTTCCAACAGAGCATTAGCAGTCTGCATACCCAGTTCACAACACAGCAATGCAGGGGCTGCTGAAGGTAGCTTGGGCCATGCAGTTGACCTTCTGCCTGGAAGTTATGCCTGTCAGTGTTCACAGTGCATATTTTTCACACTAATAAAATAAAAAATTGTGAAGAGCCCTACAGTTAGAAGTGACCCACGCAATGATAGAAGTGTAGAATGAAATATATGTAAGCGAATGAAGTAATTGTTAATTTGGTAACTATAATTTTCCACTTGGTTTAAATGAGATTTTCTTTGCTCACAATCATCATGTGAACCAGGGCCCCTGCGGGGGCACTGACAGGACAGGCCCAGAGTTTCACTGTCTGACTGCACATGGTTCACATTTTAAGCATTCCTTTTCATTCCTGCAGTGCCCCAACTCCTTATGCCATGCACTTTCATCTTTTAGTCCAGTTGTTTTTGTCAACATTATAAGAATGACAAGTCATACTCTGCAGATCGTCAAATTTATTTATTTACAACAGATTCTGTGAAAGGGTCTCTGCAGTCTAGGGATAAAGGATGTAACACCTTATGACTTGCCAGAAGAATAGTTAATCAGATTAACCGGGGGTTTTTAAGTCTTACTGTAGGACCCTATCAGGTGACGCTGACCAGAGCGTTACCTTCTGCACAGGCTGTAGGCAGCAAGTGCGTCATGAGACTGATGTACCTGCCAGGAGCGCAGGCTGAGAACTCTGCCTGTCACTTTGATTTCCTTATGAAAATCAACCACTGGGGCTTGGAGGAAAAGCATACCAATTAGACCATTTGGGGGATGGAGGTAATTTAGTGGGTTAAGAAACAAAAATATTATCATCGATTCTGTTGCTTACAGCAAATTAGCAGGTGGCCCAGAGAATGAAAGAGGTGATGAATGTTGCACATTCATGAGCCCAGTTCCCCAGGGAGCAACAAGGAGTCGCGGAAGACACGTTCATCATTGGAATCAGGCATAGCTTTTGGACATGTCAACAGTTATTTTTAAATGTGTAGAAACAACTCTTGCTTTAATCTGAATCAGAGCTGAAGCTGGGCAGTACTATTCATCCCTGCTTTAGGTTACCTTTGCCTCCCATTTCCACACTGGAAAGGACAGACATCACACCAAACAATTACTCATATACATGTTTTGACAGGAATAAACCACCTTTATAATGTAGTGACAGTTCAAGGAGGTTTGCAGATGATGTGATCATCTTCACTAATTTACATAAAATAGAATGTGTGAAGGGGTTTAGGTTGCCAAATTAGGACAAATTTTTGAGTTTTGGTAAAGTGGTTTGCAAACTATGATCCAGATTTCTCAGTACAAAGTCTTTATTTGATTTATTTCCTCTGGGTGGGAATCTGATTGAAAGAATTGAATAAAGGACTCAGTGTAAAACGCGGGGATCAGTGAGCAGAAACAGGTTTCAAAGTGACTTACCTTATCAGAAGCCCAAACTGATAAACCTACAATAATTAAAATAGAGTGATGCTGGCATAAATAGATCAATGGAACAATTTACATAGTCTTTAAAGAGACTCTGATATGATGTATATAATAAAATGAAAGGGAATACATTATGCAAAAGTTATTGAGATAATTAAGCCAAGTGGGTGGCAGAGTCCCTGCTCCTTGGGAGGCAGAGGCAGGAGAGTTGGTTGAGACCAGGAGTTCAAAGCTGTAGTGCCTTATGATTGTGCCCGGAAATAGTCACTGCAGGCCACCCTGGGCAGTGTAATGATGTCTCTAAAAATAAAAAAAGTTAAAACCACATGTTCTCACTTGTGTGTGGAAGCTAATATTGATCTCATGGAAGTAAAAGTAATAAACAATCTCTGCTGTTTAAAATTATTCCAAAATACAAAGTTATAATCGTGGTTCCCTATTTTTTAATTCCTAGAAATTAATTTATATGTATTTTAGAGGATGAGAGGCAGGAATAAAAAAGGCAAAATGTTTTATATTTTTTAAATTAAGGTATATTTACATATTCTTTTATGAATCAAGTAGCCACATTAGCTAATAATACTATATATATTATGAGAAGGGTCAAAAAGACTAATTTATTTGTTTAAGATAGGCAGTTTAAAAAGATCACCAAAAGTAATCTTATCAATATGTCAAATGTAGTTTTATCAGTTATTTTTTAACTCACCTTTTCACCCAGCAATATAATCTGTAGACACTTATTAAAATTTTGTTAGAAATTGTGTCACCAAATAAATGTTAATATTAAAGCCATCTTTCATGTTAAAGTGAGTTTTTAAATCTCTCTATATAATAGTTAAGAAAATTTTCCACCTAAATTCCTTAGAATAAGATTAATATATTCTGTTAATAAATAAACAAAATAGAAACAAAGCACAATTGTGAAATAAAGGCCTTCATGAGCGCTTGTCTATTTAAATTAATATCAAATAAAATTTTAATAAAATATAATATTAAGAACTTACATAGTCTGCATTTAAGTGGGAGTTAGTATGGATATCTTATTCTTTATAAAATTATTTTAAATAATCATTTTGTTCCCAGAAAATATACCACCTGCTGGTTCAACCCTTAAATGCTCATTTATTACTCCAAAAGGCAGACATTTGCCTGTGGTAAAAAGCCCAATCTGTTAATTACTACCATTAATTTGGATGGCGGATTTGCCTTTGTAAGTATGAAATATTAGCACATGTGATGAACAATGCACTTTAAATCTAAAACATGAAAACGCTTTTTACATTTTAAAGTATGTCTACATAATTTTGTGAGCAAATGAAAATTTTCTCAATGCTTTTTCTTTCTGTATAGATGCTTATATTAACCCTCATTCTCTCTCTCATAGGGTAATATAGTCACTTCCTTTCAAAATATCTTTAGAGGCTTAAAAATGGATATATTCAACTTTAATGTAAAAGTACAGTTATACTTCAAGAAATTTTCACCTTTAAGTATCAACTGATTCTTAGGTAAGCAAAAGCAAACTCTACTAGAAAGAAATTTTTATTTTAGAAATAACTATGGCAGACAAACTGTCTCCCCATCACCTCCTTCTTCTCATGGTCATTGCTTTCCGTGGTCCTACCTGGCTGAGTTGAGTAGGACCTTTGCCTTGCTTCTAAACACTAGAAGATGGTATAGCGATGGGTGTGATGTCACATGTGGGATGCCACTCCTGTGATTACATCACCTGTGTTACTATGAGACCCTGCCCTGTTGGCACAGTTGCTATAGACTCTCCTTGCTGGCTTGATGAAGTAAGCCACCACGTTGGCAAAGTCCACATGGCAAAGAACTGTGGGCCACCTCTAGGAAGTGGGGGTGGCCTCCAGGAACTGTGAGAAGCTTCTAGAGATGAAGACATCCTCCAGCAGATAGCAAGTTCTGTAAATACCAGAAAATTAAGTCTGCTTATAATCTGAATGAGAGTAGAAGTTTATTCTTTCCTTTCTAGTCTGCAGATGAGAACACAGCCCAGCCTGCACCTTGATTTCAGCCCTGTAAAATCCTATGTGTCAGAATATCCAGCTCAGCTGATTCACAGGAACCATGACATTGTGTGTGTGTGTGTGTGTGTGTGGGGGGGGGGTGTTAATGGCTGATTTTGTGGCAGTTTGTTTCCCAGTAATAGAAAGTTAATATGGATAACGTTTTTTTTTTTTCATTTTCCATAATGTTCCATAAGACTTTTGAAATTAGAGAATGTTAGTATGGCTAAAAAGAAAATAATGCAGATTTTAGCTGCTAATCATTAATCTAAACATTTCTTGGAATTTTAAAATACTAAGTATAATTAAGGAGGTTTCTATTACTTAGATTTCTGCTAAAAGATTAGGCAAAAACAAACTAAAGAAGATATCTCATTTTAAAGTAATTCCAAAGAAGGTTTAACTTCTTAATAATCATTTTTTGAAAATTGTTAATGTTCATATTTAGTTAATAGAGTATTATAAATCATTGATATGGCATTATGCAGAAAGAACTCAAGTTTAATATCCATGAACTGTAGATAAGTTACGTATTTTATTATGTAAAAATCGAATGGTTATGCTAATAAGCATGTACTTACATGTCCCACTGAAATTATAATATAAAAACTGGTTCCCTGTTCCTGTATGATATTGTAACTATTCAGGAAAATTAAGGATTGCTTAGGAATAAATGCTCTTTTTGGTATTTATTCACAGCCTAGTTAAATGACCTTAATGCAAAAATCTACTTTACACAAATCTTCCTTAGTTCTTAGAAAGTGCATGTTAATCCTTCCTTATGATTAATTACTCTCTTTAACCTTTACCTTTTCTGTTGGCATGTTAGACACTTCACAATAGGAGTTATAATAATTTGTGTTCATTTTTTATATTTGTGATTCATTAAGCAGCTTTAAAGTCTTATTATTTCTGTATTCATTCCTAAGCTTCATCCAGTGAATTATTCTAAGGGGTCCTCAGCATTTTCAAATGATGTACTTTATCTAGAGGAGCTCTAAGATACTGTGGTGTGAGTTTTTTCCTCTGTAGTTTGGAAAAAGACCATATTTGTATAAAATACCCCAGCTCCTGAGTGCTTGTCTTAATAGTTCATCAATATCTTCCTCTGACTGATGGCATTGTGTTAGCAATTAACTTCGTCAACTGTGAAGGTCGTGGGCTCACAGAGGTTTGTGGGATAACCTAGTCAAAGTGTGGCAACTTACTCTGAGACCTTGTAAAATTAATAATAATCAGTAGAAACTAAGGGGAGTGTGATCCTCAGGACACCTATAATATTAACTATTTGTGTAAATATTGGTGACCCTGTTTCCACCCAGCTGTGTGTAAAAATCAGTGGGTACTCTCTAAGAGACACATAAATGCTTTGTGTGGTTTTCTTTGGTGGAAATTGATGATGGGAAAGCATGTCTCAAAATCTCTTTAGAATATGTGGCTATAATTTGTCAGCACTACTCTTGGAAAAGTAGTGGAAGTGTTATTCCTTTATAACTCTAAGAAAGAGTACATTACAATTAGCTTATATTGACCCTTACAAAGAAGTTACCTTAAATGGAATTCACAGATGTTAAATTTTAGGTTCAGCTGGGTAGGTTTCTATTAAATCCCTTTCCTGTTTAGTGGCATTGTACGTTTTCTCCACATGCTAATTTCTAATAGAACATTTTAAAATGTCACCATAGATTCCTTTAGGTTCAAAATATTTTCCATAAAATAAAAGAAAAAAGAACAGCCTCATAGTGGCATTTTATGGATTTAGTAAACTTGTCATTAGCAGGAAAAGAAAACATGTTCTTGAGGTACATTATGTCAACTAAACAGTTGTGTGGGTTAACTTATTGAGATAGACATCTAAACCCTCCTGTCTATGAGAATGCAGGTAGGTAGATGCTTGTAGTTAGCTAAAGCCCATACGGCTAAAAATGACTTTACTAGTGATCTACCCTGTGGATTCAGTGGGCACTAGATATTAGACTTTAATTCAAATTGAATTTATAAATGAAATAAATCTAAAGAGTTAAGCTGTTTTCCTCTTTCTTCAAGTCCGTATCTTCAGCGACTTAAAAAATACATGTGATTTTACTAATGATGGGTACTTTATAAAATCTAGAATATAATTATGACATATATGCTTGCTTTACTCTTAAACACAGGCATTTAATGTTATAATGGATTATTTTGTTTATATGCAATTAGAAAATGTATTAGGAAAATTACAATATTCAAATTGTAATTGCAGCGTATATGCAATAACACACTATGGTTAAATCACATAAAATTATTGTAAAATAATAAGAAGTTTATATTTACTTAAAAGAATATATCCACAATGCTTTATGTAGTTCTAAAAGTTGAGTTTGTAGTTTAGCCTAATTTGCAAAACATAAAAATATATTATGTATTCCCATTGTCATAAAGTTTAAAAAAAATTTTGGCACAAAATATCGAGAAGTTATTAAAATATACTTAGTTTAAATATTATTTTCCAAATATTGAAGGATTTAGAAGTAAAATCCCTTGCACAAATGGATAAACAAATCTCAGTTGGAGAAACAATAAAAAATATTGTTAGTCTGTTGAAATGTTCTTTGCAAAATAGCATTAATGCATTTTATTGCCCAAGTGATACAATCTTTTCTTGAAAAACAAATTTTTATAAATTACAAAACAAAACTTTGTTTATAACAATTTTATATTTTCAAAATTGGTGAATTCAAAGACCAAGAAATTCAACATCTTAACTAAAATTTCTAAAATAGGAAACAAAGATATATAAAAAATTTTTATTCAAAAAGTTATTATACATACAAATGTCCATCAAACATAAAATACCTTATATTCATAGAGCTATTGTAATTAAAAAGATAATTTTTACCTTACCTCTGGGCCCCATGCTAATGTAATTAATCTGATCGTTCTGAAAAATCATCTCACACACTTACATTCAGTTATCTTTGTGTGAGGAGAAATTACCAATAATTGCTTTTACTTTTTTGTCTGTATTTTGTCCAGGATGTTGTACAATACTTGTGGGTAATGTTTGGAATAGGTAATAGGTTATATTCTAAAATAGTAAAAGGACTGAAATTATGGGTATAAGACATAGAAAATAAAATTTTATTTTTAAAACATGTAACATGCTTTTTCCTTAAAATTTTGGGGAAAGAATATTCTGAGAAGATGTCAGAATCATGGAATGATAATCATAGATGTTTACTCATCTAATATGAATATGAGGCCATTGATACCTGTTTATTTTGCATGTCAACCTTAAGTTTTCTGTTATTAACTATTAAACATCAATAAAGTCTGTGAGAGCTTTGCTGGAGATTTATGTGAACCTATTGTTTTTATAATATCATAAGGACATTAAATGGTCAAAGTCTTGAGATTAAGAGAGGATGCCAAATCTCTATTGTCACTTTTATCTTTATGTGTTGAGATGATCTTTTAGAAAATAAGTTGAGATAAATCAGCTGTTTGGCGATCATAGCTGCTTACTCTTCCTAAAATGTTCTTTCTTCATGTTTGATTTGTCTAATATCATTTTTATTCCTTCTTTACCTCCCAACTTCAGGATGGCTTTAAATAACAGGTGGAGTAGATTTCCATGTAGCTGAGTCCGTATGGAATTGCCCTGACCTGAATTCAGGCGTGATGGGGGTAATCAACATCTCTTTCCCCCTGGACACTTTCGACTTCCTCTGGTCTTTGAGAAGGGGCCCTTTCACTGCTTGTTGCATATCCCATGTTGACCACAGTGCTTTAGCCACAGATAGTCTGCAGTCTTTACTGATTGAATGAATGAGCAAGAATTTCTTAAAATTTAAACATCTAAAAATCTAAATTAAACCATCCTAGGTCAAATATCCAAGATCCTTCCACTTGTGATAGACAGTAGCCTTGAACTAACCCTCCAGTGCTTCCTCAATACCAGGACATGGCCTTATTCCTGGACTTTTGCAAATCAGATCTGAGATGCTCTTTATACTTCGTGGGTGTTAGAAGAGGTCTTTCTACTGCAGCCACAGAGGAATACGGAACCTACTTTTCAATGAAAAATTTCAAGTGATAACACAATGTTCAGATAAGTCATGAAAATGTTAATCTAGATCAATAAAAACTACACTTAATGTCTTTGGGGGCGTTACTTTTGGACACACCAATTATTTTGATTTGAATATAAAAATTATTCTGTAATCCTGCTTGTGAATCCTGTTTTGTTTTTGTTTTTGCAAGTTACCTAAGGTACAAGTTGTTTTGTAAATGTTTTAACTTGTTTTAGGGCAATGTGTATGAGATGGCCATTGATATCTGAAGAATCATATCCTACTTTAATAAATTTCACATGCTATTGCTGCCAAGGACTGAAGCAAGCATGATCCTGATGCCTGGTTAAAATATATTTTTACGATAATTCCAAGGAATATATTTGAAAGTATTTTTAAACATTGAATATTTAAAAAGCCTTTGTCTAAAAAGCAATACAATTGGGCCTAAAAATAATTATTAGTAAGGAAGTAAAAGTATTTAGGTCTGTGTTGGTAATCATTAACAACAAGATTTTAAAATATTTATGTATGTTATTACCTTAATATCAACAGATATATAGTGAATAATTGAGAGATGTTAAGGAAACGTTACAGGAGAGATTGAGAATCAATATTGAGGACATCTTGGATAAATTTTAAGAAGTGAGGGTGAAGGGCTCTGTGCCAGTGCGCAGAATCAGAAAAAAATTAAGCAAATGGACATAAATAAAAAGACCAAATAAAACCACTTTTGGAATGAAATAACCTTTTCTCCTGTGATCCAACTTGAGATCATTTTAGTATATATGCATTTTTTTCATAACTGCCTATGAAAGATAAGTTGAGATCAACAGGCAATTTTCGTGGCTCAGAATGTTCTTCTATTTTCCCCTGACACCTTTTTCATGTTTTAAAATGTGGTTGATCGAATTTATATCCCAAGGTAAATTGTGAGCCTTCAAATGTACAAAAAAATAGACCATACTCCTTGTTAGCAACAGGTGACTAAGAGGGGACCTTGTTGCTCACACAAGCACTGAGATTGTGGTCTTCACTTCCACAGCAGGGCGAAGAATTAAGAGAGCCACAGACGTCCCAAACATCATGTTTGATGTTTATAAGATCAAGTTTTCTCCAGCCTTGAGAAAGTTAAATGCAGCACTTAACCCTATTTCCAGTCATCAGGTACACAAGTGTGCGAGTGGATGTCTTCTCCCTGCTGGTTCAGGCAAGGAACAGCCAGTAAGAAGTGCTCATTGCTTTTTTATTGCAGGCAAAGTGTGGCAGAGTGCTGGGGACACTTGTGCCGAATTTTCTCTCTGGTTACAACCCAGGAAGAATTTCTTGCTGCTGCTGGGCACTTTGTCTTTTGTTTCAAAGGATCAGATTTTCTTTTGTATTTACCCTGCCAAAGTGAATATAGGATGAGTAACTGTAATGATAATCGTGATAGCTCTCTGTACTTTTCCGTTCTTATATCTTAAGCAATATTAAAATGCACTTTGGTATGAGAATGGGTTTTCCGTTTTTCCTGCTCTGTAAACCAAAGGGCTCCCAGTTAGAAATAAGATGATGAGGATCATATCTTTCAGGGAAAAAATGTACACATGCAGGATTTCAGGATGTTTTTCCTGGAGTAAAGCTGGTTTTAAAGCCAAGGGATCCTCATATTTGGTGTATTTAGGTAATATGCTAACATTTAGCCCACATTACCTGTGGCCACCAGCCTTTGGTGTGTAGTACGAAAGTCTTTAACATGAAGTTGTAGAGGGAAGACCTTCACAAAATTTTACAAAGAGACGTAAAGAATACTTTGTAAAATTTTGTAATGAATATTTTGTAAATAAGGGCACATTTAGCTACAATTTCCCATTTTCCCTATGTATGGTTACTTTATGGGCATTTTGGGGGGACACCTGTATAGACAAAGGTCAAAGCTTTCCTCATGTGGAAAAGTGTCTATAAATTAGTGTCTCTGTTCTGTTCCAACATCTGTGCCAAACACACAAATTTATTAGAAATTTTGCTTCATGAGGCTTTCATAAAAACATTCATTGTCAAAGGAAAAGCATTTTGAGACCAAAAACACATCGAGAAACATAAGTTTCTCCTCTGCCCTATTTTGTAAAGACTTTTCCTCCTTTATGTTTTCCATTAATATTCTATATTATGGTACACAAACATTAGTGTGGATCAGAATTTCTAAGTTAATATACATTTTAAAGCCATTAGAAAAAGCACAGACTGTGGTTGCTCTTTTTATGAGAATGGAGATTGAAGGCAGCTGTTTTCAAAAGCACTAATGTACTTCAAACAATGATGTAATATCTAATGTACATAACCTTTTAAAACCTGGTAATATAGAAGACATTTAGATTTACTGTGGAAATATGTCTCAATTTTATTTCTTGCAAAAAAGTGCAGAGAGGCATGTGGAGTTATGTTTTTCCATTTGGTATTTAAATGCCTTGGCCCATAAATAAACCTACACCCTAGCCACTATGGGGATGAATTTGGCAAACATCCTCTCAGTCTAAGAAAAAATATAAGAAACTATTCAGGATTGTGAAGATCATTAGATGAACCAAAGTAAGAATAAATGTCCTGTTCAAGTGGGGAGAACGAATTAAACTGTTTGTCTTGCTCTCAAGAGTCATCCCTTCCATATGTATTAATTGAGCTTCTATTTTAAAGAAGTCTGGAAAACAAAGTAAATTAAGCCATAGTCGATCATCTTGGAACTTTGCAAATAAAGAGGAAAGAGCCAAATCATGTCAGTACAAGATATATTCATTTTCTATTGATGCTGTAACAAACCACTGCAAACCTACTGCCTTAATGCAGTGTAAACCTATTACCTTAAAGTTTCAGAAGACAGAAATATTAAAGGCTGTCTTCCTTTTAGAGCAGTAGTTCTCAACCTTCCTAATGCCACGATGTACTTTCATTGTTAAAAAGGGGTTGCAACCTGCAGGTTGAGAACCGCTATTCTAGAGGCTCTAGAGAGGAATTCATTTCCATTCCATTTCTAGCTTCTAGAGTTGATCTGCATTTCTTGGCTTCTGGTCTCCTTCTCCATCTTCAAAATCAGCAATATAACCTCTTTTATCTCTGCTTCTGTCATCATGTCTCTCCTTTTCTGACTCTGACTAATAGCTCCCTCTTCAAACAACACTTGTGATTACATTGATAATATCCACATAGATAATTTAGGATAACCCCTTCATCTCAGCATCCTTAATTTATCGTATCAGGAAAATTTCCTTTGCCATGTAAACAATATATTCACAAGATACATCTTTGATGGAGGAGGGAGTACGCTGCCTCGGATATAACAGGATAAGCTGTCCTAAGTGCCAGAGCACAGATTTAAGTGGATATAGGAATAGCTAAAGGTAGAACATGGACTGAAATGGGGGAATGTGAGAAGCTAGTGCTGGAATGTCTATCACCCAGGATATCTATCATTCCTTGGGTGTTTAGGACTTGTTAGAGGTATAAGAAGAGCCGTGGGTTTACAGGATGCATTCATTACTCACGGTGGGACCTGTCCTACCCAAGCAAGGAGGCAGAAAATTCAGGTTATGTCTGAGAGATGGTGTGTTTGTGAAGATGTCTAATAGGACAGTAAACTCATCAGATCCTCTTTTGGGAAGACAATGTTGGCAGTAACATAGTTATGTGATATGTATTCATCCTGGTGGGATGTGGGGAATGACAGACAATCAACTAGAGTTGAAGAAAGAAAATTTTGTATTTTTACCTACATTTGTTGTTATGCTCATTTCATATGTATAAGGTGCAGCAAAAAATTTCACCTGTATAAGGTGCAGCAAAAAATTTAAGTGTATCAGAACATGAATAACATTATAAATATTTAACATACATGTGTTTACAGGGCATGTATTTTTTCTTTTTACTTCAACTTCTAAATGCTTCCAACCCAATGATAACAATGTGGCTCTTGCCCTAATGAGGTTAGACATGACTGGGTCAGGGTATGCCTCAGATTGGTGAGGAATTGGGGTCAGGTTCAATTAGAAGCTATAACAAAAGAAGGGACAAAAGTTAGAAATCCTACTGTTTTATATCTTCTACAACTTTGTAGAAGTAAAAGTTATTGAATTCTGAGGATATATGATTCTTTGCATTATGTGTCTGCAGATTGGAATCCTGAGACAATTTCAAAATTTCAGGTAGTATAACTTGAATAAAGGCACAGAATACAGAATAAAAAGAAATAAAAGGAGAAAATAACAAATTATAACATAAAGATCTCAAAGAATAAATGGGCCTTAATATGATAGCCATGGAGCTTTGGATCATAAGGGGATGATTTAGCTCAGTTGTATTTTAAGTTTCTTTCTTTTCTTTTCTTTTCTTTTTTTTTTTTAAGAGACAGAGTCTCACTTTATTGCCCTTGGTAGAGTGCTGTGGCATTACAGCTCACAGCAACCTCCAACTCCTGGGCTTAGGCGATTCTCTTGCCTCAGCCTCCCGAGTAGCTGGGTCTACAGGCACCCGCCTATTTTTTTGTTGCAGTTTGGCCGGGGCTGGGTTCTAACCCTCCACCCTCAGTATATGGGGCCTGTGCCCTACCCACTGAGCCACAGGTACCACCCTATTTTAAATTTCTTCAGTCAAGAAAGGGAGGTAATTGAAGGATAATTCTTAGAGAAAAGTGCCCATACAATATTTTGACATTTACTTAATGACTGATGATGATACAACAGAGTTTCCTTATCTGCAAATATGTATTATAGTATTTTTCATCTCATTGTTTTCAGGAACCAGAAAGTTAATAATTGTATACCACATTTTATTATTTAATTAGTAATAAGTATTAGCTATTTCATTTTTTATATTTTTTATGTGAACCAACATTTTAAATTTATTTATTAAATTTCAGATTAATATAAGGGTACATATGATTAGGTTACATTGTTTGCAGTTGTAAGAAAACTTGAGCTGTAGTTGAATCCTTCACCTGGGAGATGTGCCACATACCCTTACGTTGTACCTGTTAGGGGGGAGCTTACCAAATCCCATCGTCCCCTTCCCTTCTCCCTCCTCCTTGAATTTAACTGTGTTTTTCTCTTGTATGGGTCTGTAGATGTTAGTAAGGTATTTCAATAATGGAAAAGCAAGCATCTCATGTACTCAGTACTAATTTGAAACTAGTCTGTGAATATTAGGTATTTTAAAAAATGATTTCCAGTAATGCTTAATGATCATTCTTAAA
>CAUYPK010096871.1:0-38783 GCA_963574355.1 Loris lydekkerianus
GCAGAGTGATCTTACCCGTCTTTGGGTACTATGAATGTAATCCACCATGCAGCCTCTCCATATCCTGTCTTAGGTTGTCCCCGCTTTGGGAAACTTACCCGTCATTGGTGCTATGGAGGGCAGTGAAGAATAATAGTTAGATTCTTGGTTAATGAGCCAGTGATATTGGACCTCGACCTGATTTAACTGCCTCTAACCTTTTTTGGGGGGATACAGGGCCCAAAGGTGAAGGGTAAATAAGGGTAGCAGGAGAAGAAGGTAGGGTGAAAAACAATGTAGGCCCGTCCACAGGGGATTTTCTAGAATTTCTTTTCTTCTCTTTTCTAGATCTTCTTGGAGTGTTTTGATCTAGTCTGTGCTTTGGTTTTCCATACAAATGTGTAAATGTGAAAGCAATTTTATGGAGAGCAGGTTTTACCTCTTTCTCCCTTACGTATCCAGCATGTCAGAGGTACCATTTGCAGAAGCATCAATCATTGTGCAGCACTTGAGTTCAGAATAATGTAACGTCTCTTCGTGAAAGGCTGAAGCACTACAATCGTCGTTTCTTCCTTTTGTCCATAGTTTTTCTTATTTTAATCTTTTCCCTTTAATTTATTTTTGTTAAGGAAAGCAAGAATAGATAAGCCAGGCCAAAAGTGGGTGGCATAGTTAATTTAAAATTAGATACAAGTCACAAAGACTAACTATATGATCTTTGATCATTTTTAACTTCAAAACAATACTGTGAGTGTTTAAAACAATATGAACTGATGACTTTGTGGGATCCCTGCTGCCCTTTGTGAAAAATGTGTTAAATGAAAATTTCTGCCTAGTACCCAGGATACTGACATCATGTAATTATAGCTGTGCTATGTAGCAGTCCGTTTAGTCAGAATGGCATTAGAAAAACCATATCTGTTCTAGAAATAATTTAGTCTGCATGAGTTATAGTATATGATGGGAGGCTTGGGTCTGCAGTCTGCAATTCTGTTTTGCTATTCCTGTTTCTCAGCTAAAAATTTGTCCATTCATATCCCAAATTCTTTCTTGTTCTAATTTCAAACTACATATAAAAACTAAATGTCTAAAATTATCGTATTTCTAATTCTCCACCTACAGATTGTTGAATAAAAGCTGTTTTCTAAAGCCCAGTCACCTGTTTATGGAACTCTTATTTTATTACAATTCAGAGGAAGCCAAAGAGTAAGAAAGAGAAAATGAAATTGGCCATAACCATTGTCTTGAAATTAATGTGAAGTTTCAGTTGTTTGCTAAAAAATATAGGTAAGTAGCACCTGCTATCTGTAACCAATAATTATCATAAAAACTTCATACATATGTGTTTATATTTAAGTAATTGAATATAACTAATATCTAATTCTGTGTCTAAATAAAGTATGTACTAACAAAATATTTCTTATTACTCGATAGCAACATTTAAATCTTTATATTGACCGGGCGTGGTGGCTCACGCCTGTAATCCCAGCACTGTGGGAGGCTGAAGTGGGAGGATTGCTTGAGCTCAGGATTTCAAGGATTGTCTGAGTGAGAGTGAGACCCTGACACATGAAGAAAATGGAAAAACCCAGCCGGGCACCATAGCAAGCGTCTGTAATCCCAGTGGCCTCGGAGGCTGAAGCAGCAGGATGACTACAGCCCAAGTCTTAGGTTGCAGTGAGCTACGACGCCATTGTACTCTGCTCAGGGCATAGGGTAGAAGTCTGTCTCAACAAAATAAATAAATAAATAAATAAATAAATAAATAAATTGGCATATATGATAATATGCAATGTAACTGTAAGTAACAGTAATAAGAAAAGGAAACATATTAAACCTAAATGCCCACATACATGTTATATTCATAAGTAGCCATTTTAGAATCTATGCATTTAATAAAATAATATGATTACTGAAGTTAATGTTGAAATTGTCTTGAGAAATTATTTATAAGACTCATATAGAACTTAATCAATTTTTGATACAGGGAAATATAACATTTTCATCATATGATGTTCCATGTAGGGTTATGAGACATTGGAAACATTGTGGAAGTCAACGTTAGGGAGTGTGTCCTATATTACCTTTACAATTTTATAGTGCAAATTAATTTATGACAGTACCATTTTAATTATCCACATAATTAAGGTGCTTTCCTGTACCTTAGTATAATTAACATTTCTCTTCTTTATTTTTTACATGTCATAGGGGATTCTGTCCTGAGAATTAAACCCCACAAAACCAGGTTTTGCTTTGTAGTGCTGAAGAAGAGATTGTAAAACCACATTTCTGTTCTTCTAGCTGGTTCTTGTTGGGCTCAGCAGTAGGGAGTGCAAAAGAGAAGAGATTGAAGGAATGAGAGACCTACTCCTTCCTGTTTTCTTTTGTTTCTCATTTGATTGACTACAGCAGTGGTAATTTATTCCCATCGGAGTCTAATTCGTTTATTTTCATTTCTATTTCAACCCATTCAAAGCCACCTTCATGTGAGTCTAAATACAGAGTTAATATGTTAATATTTAAGATATCATGTGGTGCCTCTCCTGAACTCCTAGACTTTGCACCAGCTGACTAGCACCTACCTACCTACCCAGGCTCTTACGTTCAGCCTCATGTGGCTACTCCTTGAAGCTTTTGAGTTTTAATTCCTTCAACCTATTCTTTGTTCCCTCAGCTCTAAATGGGTAGCTGCATCCTGAAATTACTACCCTCAGTCACCCTTTTTCTGCGTTGTCTTCGGTGACAACAGTCAACAATTCTCTAATCCTTGTATGTTTCTTCAACTCGTCCCATCACGTGGAGTTTACACCATTTTCACATGAATCTGAGTTTGATACTGCAACTTGCTTTGAGTCATAGCATGAGACACAAGGGAGGCTTCTTGACTTCATATTGCTTTCTTGCAGTTCGGTGCCACCAAGTAAGAAGTCTGACTATGCTGCTTTGAGTGAAGTACAATCAGATCCAGATATTTTAGCTGCCCTACCAGAAGCACTGGACATGTAAGTGACTGCTTTGATTTTCCAGCCTCAGATGTACTCCAGTTGAATAGAACTGAAGAAGGTGTTTGGGTTGGACTAATTGGATTAGGAGGACAGCCCAAATGAGTCCTGTCAGCGAAGAGTGATGATAATCCTGAGAAATAATAATCTGTGATTGTCTTAAGCCACTAAGTAATGGGATAGTTGATTACATAGCAGCATAAAATGATAAAGCCTTTTTAATTCAAGAGTTAGTTTAGCTCTACAGTAAATATTCTCAATTAAAATCTCTGGTCTTTGGTTTTTATCTCCTACTGTACACTGCCAGATCCAAACATCAATGCTATCACCAATAAAATAATTGGGTCAAAATATTACATGTTTTATTGTATTTTCTACCTGTTAAACTGGGTAATAAATTTTAAATATAATCTTAATTTCAAGATATTAAGAAAATAACTACAGAAAAACATAAATGATTCATCAAACATGGTAAGAATGTGATAGCCTAATGGGTAATATTGAAAAAATAGTAAATTTTAATAAAGAAAATGTTTCATGTTTAAACAATTTCTGTCCTCTTAATTTTATTACAGAGGTAATTGATAATATTTAAAAGAATCTGCTTCAGGTCATTTTGTAGACTTCATGATATATTAATGATGAATGCTATTATTATAGATTACTCACAGTATTTATGAGTACAAGGTAAAAGTATTAATTATTTCAATATGACATGCCATAAATGGCTAATGACTGTATAGTGAATATAGTAGCTACAATTTACTGGGTAAATTATAATTATAATGAGTTTTAAATGTTGGGTTTGGAAATTTGGTTTATGTGACTAGATCAATGAGAAATGATTTTGGAGAGTCTATAATATTACCAATGTCTTTTGGTAATAAGACAGCCAGACAAAGCATTTCAACAGAGCAACTCATGACATTAAAGAAGCTTGTCCTCCACAGACAGATCTGTGAAGAATTTAGAATAATTTCCTGGGACTAGGGACTCCTAAGACCATCAAGACATGATAGAAGTTCAAAGGAATCATATCATATCAACGATATAATATAATAAATTGATAGTATTATATTATCAGGACATTTTATAAAGGCAGAATTTTAGGATATCAAGGTGGATAGTAGAATATCAAACCTGAAAGGATAAAGAGTATTTGAACATGCAGAAGTGGAGGCAGGATGATTTCCTGAATTTTATTCTCTTAAGTCTTTAATACTCAACCTTCAATCAGGAAGTGAGGAAAGGAGGGCTGTGCACAACCCTGCTATAGCAATGGTCTAACCTCCCTGCTGCCCTCCTTTCTCTTTCAGGGAATATTCCTTTGTATCCCCTGACAAAATAATTAATCTTAACCTCTATGTCTTACAGGAAACCATTTATACTCTTGTTCAAATATTTATATTGTTTGAAATGAGATGTTACGCCTGTTTACTTTTGTAACAACCTAGAACTAGGAGCATTGTGATTTTTCTCTAATAAGAACACATATTAAATTTCTGAAAAATAAGGGATGTGTAGTAGTTGAAAAGATTTCTGGTAAATAGAGAAAAAAAAAACTTCTATTTTTGCAATATAACATAGCATTATTGAAAAATGTGTAGGTGGACAGACAATTGAACAGAACACATAGTAGGTAATGAAGCTTTTATTTATTTATTTTTTAGAGATAGCCTCACTTTATTGCCCTTGGTAGAGAGCTGTGGTATCACAGCTCACAGCAACCTCCAACTCCTGGGCTTAGGCTATTCTCTTGCCTCAGCCTCCTGAGTAGCTGGGACTACAGGTGACCACCACAATGCCCGGATGTTTTTCAGGGTTCTTTAGCGCTGATTACCTCCCTCCCCACAAGAATATTAACTCAGAGGTGAAAAGCTAACTTTTTTTTTTTTAGACACAGAGTCTTACTCCATGGCCCTCAGTAAAGTGCTATGGTGTCACAACCCACAGCAACCTCCAACTCCTGGGCCCAGGCGACTCTCTTATCTCGACCTCCCAGGTAGCTATGACCACAGGTGCCCGCCACAAAACCCGGTTTTTTTTTGTTGCAGTTTGGCCGGGGACAGGTTTGAACCTGCCACCATGGGTATGTGGGGCCAACGCCCTACCCGCTGAGCCACAGGTGCCGCCTGGTAATGAAGCATTTAAAACAGAGTTCTCTATATGGCTTTTTGCCTGAAAATCTTACAACCAAGAGGAAACATTACAAACAATTCAATTTTTGTGAAAGACACTTGGCTAATGTTTTTATGTCACTCACTCTCTGCCATTGATCATATATGTGATAAGTGATTCAATCCTCACAATTTTATCACTTAGCTACAATTCTTACTACCATTTTACAGATTAAAATGAAAATAATCACACAAATATATAATAAATAACATCACTACAAATATCATATATCTAATAAATAACAGAGTCAGAAATTGAGCCCATTTTACAAATACATACGTACACACACACATAGATGTTGCTTGTAATTAACTTGTAATAAATTAATTAGAAGCATGGTACTTTCTAGCATGTATGCTTATAATTATGCTGTTTTATCTAAAGCATGAGATTGGTAAAGTTTTGAAACTAAAATAATAAATAAAATTGATTAGGCAAGAAAATATTATGCAACATGATATTAACCTGTGTAACAGTCCAATAAAAGCCTATTTGTTGAAGTTCATTATTAGAGAAGAGGAATCGTAACCATCAGAGAAAGAAAGAATTAAACTCTTTTATGTTTATTTAAAAATAAATAAATTAGTTAAGTTACATGGAGAATAGAGATTTTACAGTGAACACATATTATTTGTGTCTAGATAATAATAAATTTCCACACTATGAGGCAGGGTTTTCTAAGAGAATAAACATTTTCAGACCCTGTTCCCAGTGGTATGCAACAGTTTGAAACAAAACTATGGGGGTGTCATTCAAAAGTAGGCAACATGAGGAGGTACAGCTGCATATTTGAGCGAGCATCTTTGCTGTATTTGATGCTGGCAGAGGTAGTATAAGATGGTAATCATTTCACTATAGTTTAAAATGTAAGTAGTTTTCTAAAGTTTGGCATATATATGTCAATATTTTAACATGTATGTAAAATATTTATTGATATTTTGTGAACTTTCTCTCATAAGATGGATTCTCAGTGATTAATAACTATGGACAATTAATGTGCGTATGATATTTAAATCCTTTCATGTGCATTTGATTAACTTACCCAGCTCTGACAAGTTCTAGCTCTATCATGAATATGACCTAACCTTTAAAAGCATTGACTATTATGATATTTTAAAATGTCAGTTTAAGGGGTGAAAATGCTATTTTATATTTAATATATTTTTGCATGTTTACCTTTTATTTACTATGTGTTTCTAAACTATTATTGATGTATATTTTATGTTCTCAGTTTTTGTTGTTTTTTTGACATTTTGTTATTTAGGGTATTTTTCTGCCTTTTACATTTACAAATTAGAAATACGCTAAATATGTATGTATGTATAGGTACATAGAGAGTATGGATGTTTTGTTTTATTTTATTGTGGTAAGAAATACTCAGCACAAGGTTTGTCTTCAAACATGTTCAAGTACACCGTATATTATTTCTGAGTTAAGGCCCAGGGTCATACAGCAGTATCTACAGGATGTTCATCTTGTTTCACTGAAACTTATGCCTTTTTGACTAGTAACTTGCCATTTTCTTCTTTCCCTGGTCCCAGGCAACCACCCCTCTTTGAATGTGATAATAATTATTTTATATACTTTATATAAATGAAATCATATAGTACTTATCTTTCTGTGACTGACTTGCTTCACTTAACATACTGTCCTTGAGGTTCATCCAGATTATTGCAGAATTTCCTTCTTGTTTATAAATGAACAGCATTCCATTATATGCATATTCTAATAGTGTTCTGTTGCATGTATTTTATCTATTTGCATGCATTTTATCTATTCATCTATGTATAGATATTTAGGTTGTTTCCACATCTTGGCTATTATGAATAGTGCTTTAATGAATATGGTTACACAGATATCTCTTAGAGATATTGATTTCTTGTCTTTTGAATATATACCCAGAAGTAGGAGTGCTCGATCGTATGCTAGTTCTTGTTTTAATTTTGTGAGAAAAGAATTAGATTTGTGCATACTGTGTCTATGTCACAGTACCAATTTGCATTCTATAAGCTGTACCAATTTATGTTCTCATCAACAGTATGCAAATGTTTCCTTTCTTCCCCCATCTTTGCCAGCACTCTTTATCTTTTGTTTTATTGGCATTTGCCATTCTGACAGTTAAGTAGTGACATGTTAATGCAATGTAGATTTTCATTTCCATGATAACTAATGACATTGGATATATATATATGCTTTGAGTATTTATGTGTGTGTGGATATATATATATATATATATGCTATTTGTATGCTTCTTTTTCTTTTTCTTTTTCTTTTTTTTTTCAGTTTTTGGCCGGGGCTGGGTTTGAACCCACCACCTCCTATATATGGGACCAGCACCCTACTCCTCTGAGCCACAGGCACTGCCCTACATGTTTCTTTGATGAAATATCTACTCAAGCAAGCCCTTAATCAATTTTGAAATTGGCTTTTTTCTTTGATAACAACTTATTAGAGTTCCTTATACATCTTGAAAGTTAAGTTACAGATATGACTTGCAAATATGCTGTAAGGTGTCTTTTCACTCTGTGGCTTAGCTTCTTTGCTGCCCCGAAGATTTTAGTGCTTTGTAGTCCCACTTTATTTTTGTTTTTGTTCCTTATGCTTCTTATGTCCAATCTAAGGAAACATTGCTAAGACCAATGTCATGATGATTTTTTTCTGTTTTATATTTCACATCTTATGTTTATGTTTTTAGTCCATTTTGACTTGTTTTTTGTGCAGAGTAAAGGTCTAATTTCCGTCTTGTTTGTGTAGCCCTCCTAATACCACTTATTAAGGAGTTCGGCCTTTCCCCATTGTCTTTATTCTTGGCAACCTTGTCAAAGATTAGTTGATTGTATATGCATGGATTCACTTCTGGAGTCTCTACTCTTGAACTACATGTCTGTCTTGATGTCAATGCCATGTTGGGTTGAATACTTCAGCTTTGTAGTTAATACTGTGAATTCAGTGTGATGTTTCTAGGTTTATTCTGGGTTCTCAAGATTGATTTTTTCTTTTTTCTCTACTTGTCTTTGTGGTGCTAGATGAATTGTAGAATTTTGTTTTCAATATCTTTAAATGTTACTATTGAGATTTTAGTAGGAATTCAATAGATTGTTTTGGGTATTATAGATACATAATTAAGGCCCAGTTCATGAACATAGAATGTCTTTTCATTTATTCATGTTTACTTTATCAATGTTTTGTAATTCTCAGATACATGGCTTTTTAAAATCTTCTCAATTAAGTTTATTCCTAAGTATTTGATGGGTGTTGGTGCTATGAAATATTTAAATATGTTAACTCTTATTTATTTTAGCTAAAAACATTACCCCAAGTTAATTTAGTTGTGTTTGTCTTAGAAAAAATAAATTATAATCAAATGTGGTTAATAATGATAATAAAAATTATGATGATTTTGATTATTTCATAATTTATGTATAATATTTCCAGACATGTGTGCAGAAAGCTTTATTTATTCATACTTTATTTTGAAATTATTTTTCAAAAGTGCTTATTTATTTGAGCCACAATAGTGTTTTTAGAAGTAAAAAAGATAAACTAATTTCAGAACATACATAGAAAATTATTCAGGTATCACAACCTTACTCACAGGTAAATATTAAAGCCATATGTCTAAGCATAACAATATGACTTAATTGATTAACATTTTCATATGTATATAAATACTATTTATGTTAAAGTCTATTGCTAGGCACCATAAAAGATGACAAGTATATCACAATTAAATATTTCATTGGTGTTTATAATTTTGTGAGTGAATACTACTTTAAATCACTTCACAGTTTTAAAAGATTATTTTTAAATGTTTGTATAAATTTATCTCTGTAAAATTTGTGATTACAGGCAAAAGTGTCATTTTTTTTTCCCCAATGGACATGTTTTGTTTGTTTTTCTTTTACCAGAAACATTTCTACACTTTTTTCCTTAACAACAAATTCTAATGAGAGAGTATACAGGATCTCCTAAAACAGAGGAAGAAACATCAGAAAAGAAAACGCTGTGGAGAAACAAGCCATCATCCTGTGCAAAGTAAAAGGAAGCTCAGAGGAAGCACTGAATTCTGAATTCTGAAACCTCACTGTCACAGCAAACTTTTGTTCTATCAGAGCTGCAGTTAAAACAAATGATCTGATCAAAAGATGCAGTTATGTGATGTTGGGTCTTCTGTAGGGAAATGTACACTGGTATCAGATGGACATCTGACCAGTGCCACATAGAAATCTGTCAGAAGTGACCTGGAAACTCGTGCAGTCTAAAAGTTAATCACTAGATTCAGGGAGCTTCACTTCTGTTCTCCACATTGAGACAAATTTATTCAGTATCTTGGGTTTAACTCTCAAATTTCACTGGTTAGAAGAAGGCATAAACTAAAAATAACCAAGCCTGAAACTTTGAACAAGATACACATTTTACCAGAAAAGTGGAATGCAGCGAACTCTGTGTTTGGTAAGCATTTTAAATATAGGACAAAGAATGGTACGCATGCATGCATCATTTTTGTAAGTCAGAATAATAAATGCCCATGTCCTTGCCCTTCTTTTTCTCTGTGGGAAATAAGAAAAAGCATTTTCCTAACTTGTTTCAATAAAGGCTATTGTGGTCATACATGTTACAGCGCCTAAAGAGTAAATATTTTAAAGCATTATGCCCATTTTGGTGAAAATTTCATGTCTCTATGGTTATTCTGCTTAGAAGGACTTTTAAAATCTGTATACAAATCTGAAGCATTTATACTTTTTTATGTGTAAGAAAATGTAGGGACTAAATGTAGGGACAATTTTGCGTAATTATTAGGAGAGGGCCAATGTGAAATTGACATCATAGGGACATAACAATACAAACTAATAAGCAGCATTATTGAACAAAAATAGTGGGTATATTATATGCTTACTTATTTATAAGTAGAATCACTTGTCAGTGAATACTTAAGGGTTAGACATTCAAGCAAAAGTTCCTTAAGAAGGCTTATGAATCGACTCCTGTTGAGTTGTCTGCTGAGTTAACATATATCTGTATAAAAATACAACAGGGCTAATAATGACAATTCTGAAAATGATTCATGATAAAGATATTTTATTGTGTTACATATGCCTACCTGGAATCAAATATTCAAATGTTTATTTTTATTTAAAAATAGTTTGATTATATATCTACATCTATGTTTTTATATTTTGATATATTTTATGTTTGGACATATGACCAAAACATTGGAAATATGGCACAAAAAATTATAGGATTCACTTTTTTTGAATTTTCATATCTACATCAAAGATACATACAGAAGATCAATAACAAATATTTTTTTCTAAATTTTAATAACACATATGCCTCTTCTATCTTAACATGACCATGACAATTATATGATGCCTTATTTTCACCCAGTTAGCAAACATTCTGAGTAGATACTTTATAAAAAGTGCCATGTAAATATACACATATGTGAAAAATTGAACCTTGTTTTCTATTTTTCACCTCATGTCTATGCATCTTGTACCTTTAAGATCACTTTCTTTATCAAAGTATGTGCTGTAACTTTTTAAAAAATTATTTCATACAAAACCATTAAGCAACTGCTATAATCACAATAGGTAGTTAATAATTTATTAGGTAGTATTATTAGTAATATTTATTATTATTAAATATCATTATTGTCATAACAACAGAATTTTATATAAAAACATTGGTTTGTGTAACTTTTAAGGTCAAGTATACTAATATGAAGTATTTCTTCAAGGCAAAATAAAACAGATACATTTCCTAAACTGTTTATTATCTATAACTTAGGGGTGGCTATTTTATTTGCAAGACGGAACTCAAAGACTAGTGATTTATTTGAACAACTAGAAGATACTTAAACTAAAACCTTTAATGCTGATATTTTTTCCAATAATTATTAAATTAGTGGTTATTTGCTTTCTGACATACTTTTATCTTGTGTTTTCTTTGTTGAGAAATCAAATAAAAAATTTGACCTTCCAGATGCAAATTTATTTGTCCTTAAACTGTAATAAAATTTTACCATTCTCTCTAATATGTCTGTACATTTTTCCAATATGCTGTTAAATTTATCTTGTGTCATTTAAATATGTTTATAAATTATTTTTTGTTCTGTGTTGCTCCACAACAAACCAGCATAAAGTTTAACAGCTTAAAATAGACAGCAGTAGAGTTCTACCCACAAGCTTTGGCCTGGTTCTCTATGACCTGCATAACTAATCACATCTTTTCCACATCTTTAAAAGAGGTTTAAAACTATACCATATGTGAATCACAAATCCTAAAACATTTACTGTATGGGCTTTCACCAAAACTGTTTGCTGGCATCTGGCTTAGAACAATTGCCTGTTTGGATTCTTTTCTGGTCTTATTTCACGTTCGTCCTGTGGTGTTTGTACTTAGATAATTAACTAGGTTTACAACTGAAGCTGGTTATTTGTGACCTTGTCCTTTGCCATGTGGCTTTTCTCACCACTTGGCATTGTTTGGGTCAATGACAAATCAAAAGCACAGTGGTGCTTCCATATTAGAATAGCATATCTTTACTGTATGTTTTCTATGTTTTGATATGTTTACATACAAAAATACCACTGTGTTACATACAATTGCCTATAGTGCTCAGTAAGTAACATGCTGTACAGGTTTGTAACCTAGGAGAAATAAGACCATACTACAGCCTAGGTGTGCAGTGGGCTATTCCATCTAGATTTATAAGTACACTCTGATGTAGAGTGTGTAAGTACACTTAAGTATTCATACTACAGAATTGCCTAATGATGCATCGCTCAGATTATCCACACGGCTAAGCAACACACTACTGTACTAGTGAACTTTCAACATTGTGTAAAGGGGGGGAAATGGTTCATACGGAGAACAAATAGCTGTCCTTTCTAATCAATTATACTTTGGTCAAGTGCTCAGTTTTGAAAAAATTCTAGCAGCAAAATTTAATGTTAACTTATGATATTCCTCTTGGAGATATTAAAAGTACTACTTTATTTTCCTTTGAATGGTTATATTGCATTTTTTGTAAAAGCACTGGGAAGGACTACATAAAACTGTCGACAAATATTTGTATCGCCTATGTTTTTTTGGGGGAAAAGTTTTCCACCTAATACATTTTCACCCATGTTAATGTCATGAATACAAATATTACTCAGATAATATTGTCATATTATATATTATTACTGAGGAGCTGATTTCAATAGAAAGTAAATTACACGTTTTCACAATTTGAATTGATGCCCAGAATTAGAAATTTTATGCAATCATTTATGTAAATTATGCACAACTGCCAACTTCAGGTTACCAAAGCATATTTTGGAACTTGCTGAGTTATTGAGCTGAATATTGTTTTCAACATTTCCTTTCTATAGTGAAAACACCTGTACAATGATTTTATATGAAGGCAATATTCCACACACATTGCCATTTTTAAGGTAAAAATGTGTGGATACAAAATGTTTACAAACTGAGCAAAATATGCATTTTAAAATAACCTTCACTAGCTAATTACTTTCTAAATAGCATGTGTATTGTTCAGTTCTTCACCTTTATCATGGCTGCATATCTCTATGGGTCCTAGTAGACATGGAAACTCACTCATTGGAATCTTCGCAATCTGTTAGTGTTATTCTATATGAAATTTATAGCTCTTGCATGGAGTTGATCATTGAACAAATTTAATTTCTGTAGGTTAGGCTAGATCAATCTTAGTGCAATCATCACTCTGAACTTTCTAATAACTGCTTTTGGTCGAATAGACAAATGGAGCTTTAGAGACACATTTTTCTAAACTCTAATGCACAATAGTGCAGCCTAATTGTAAATCTTCAAATATCATATTAGAACATTGGCTTCCAAGCAACAATAAGGCAACTGGTGACCATGCACTCAAAGGAGATGAACAGATTGTGAATAATTCAGGGAGAATATTAAAATATTCCAGACTTTGAAAATAGTAGAAAGAGATCATAAGCACAGTACAGATTAAAGGTGGGGGCAGAGGGTCTGGTATGGACTTCTATGTCAAGATTCAAAGAACTGTATATGTTAACAAAGCAAATTTAATCCAGATAGCTGCCTGGAGCACTAAAATTATGGGGTGATTTATGTGCTTCCGTAGTCTTGTAAAAAGACAGTGTATTTTCCAATATGCTGATGAGTACCAATAGCTTATAATTTCATGTTTCTTTTGGTTCCAATCCTATTGCTACTAAATTATGTCTCTTATTTATTGTTGTCATATCTTGTTTCTCTGCCTAACATTAACTCTAATATTAATGTGAAATATAAAAAATTTTATTTAATGTCCCTAATAAACCAAGTAAACCATTCAGGTGTTTTTAGATAGCAGGATCTATGGGAAATTATCTTTTACATAGCAATACAAATGGCAAATAAAAAGGAGCTAAACGGATGATTTTTTCTACTTCCTTTATTTATATGACATCAAAAATTCCACTAGATCTCACTATATTTTATATCCCTTATGATAAAGTTCATGTTTGTCCCTTTTTTATCTGCTCCCAACACTCACTATTTCTAAAGATTTTAAATGCATAAAAGGAATAAGTAGTTTTTAAAATGTGTATAAAACTGTGAACTCCTACTCCAAGGGGATGACCACCTTGCTGCAAATGTTGTGTTAGCATTCTTTGTTGAAATAAAGATGAATTGGGGTTGGGGAGGAGAAAGGAAGATGGCCAACTAGAGGCAGCTTTAACCAGAGGCTCCTGTACAGAGGGAGAGATACGGGACAGAAGTGAACCCAGTGAAGCCAAAGGTGGGGACGTGAGCTGAGAAAGAAGACCATATGATTCTATCAATTGATGCAGTAAAAACTTGTGATAATATCCATCATCTTTTCATGATCAGAACACTTAAGAAAATAGGGTTGGATGGGACATTTCTTAAAGTGATAGAGGCCATCTACAACAAACCCACAGCCAGTATCATAATAAATGGAGTAAAATTGAAAACATTTCCACTCAGATCTGGAATTAGACAAGGATGATCATTGTCACCACTGCTATTCAACATAGTGCTGGACATCCTCACCAGTGCAATCAAGCAAGAGAATGAGATCAAGGGTATTCCAATGGAGTCAGGGGAGATCAAATTCTCACTCTTCATGGATGACATGATCTTATACCTGGAAAACCCCAGAGACTCAACTACAAAGCTCTTAGAAGTGATCAAGGAATATAGCAGCATCTTGGTATACAAAATCAATACTTACAATGAGTAGCTTTTATATATACCAATAGTAGTCAAGCCAAAAATATAGTCCAGAGTTTTATTCCTTTTATAGTAGTGCCAAAGAAGATGAAATACCTGGGAATTTATATAACAAAGGATGTGAAAATTTATTCAATGAGAATTATGAAACCCTGAGAAAAGAAATAGCTAAAGAGGTTAATTAATGAAAAAAAAAAAAAAAACTATGCTGTGGGAAGAATCAACACTATTAAAATGTCCATACTACTCAAAGAAATCTACAGGTTTAATGCAATCCCTATCAAAGCACCAATGTCATACTTTAAAGAACTTGAAAAAATAGTGCTTAATTTTTTATAGAATCAGAAAAAAACCACAAATAGCCAATACATTACTTAGAAATAAAAACAAATCAGGAGGCATCATGTTACCAGACTTCAGGTTATACTACAAATCTATAGTACTCAAAACAGGCTGTTACTGGCACAAAAATAGAGATATAGATGTATCAAACAGAATAGAGAATCTAGAGATGAACCCAACTACATATAATCATGTGATCTTTGATAAGCCTAAGAAAAACATACACTGGGGAAAAGATTCCCTATTTAATAAATGGTGCTGGGAGAACTGACTAGTGACCTGTGAAAGACTAAACTGGACCCTCACCTTTCACCACTAACAAAAATTGATTCTCCGTGGATAAAAGATTTAAACTTAAGACATGAAACTATAAAAAACGCTAGAAGAGTGAGTTTAAAGATATTGTCCTAGAAAATGTTTTATGAGAAGGAAGACCCTGGAAATTGAAGCAACACCAAAAAATATATATTACTGGGATCTGATCAAGCTAAAAAGCTTCTGCACAGCTAAGGGCACTGTAAGTAAAGCAGACAGACTTCAGCATGGGAGAAGATTTTTGCAGGTTATGTTTTCAACAAAAGTCTGATAACTACAATCTACAGAGAACTTAAATTAATCAATAAGAAAGAGCAAACAGCCCCATTTCTTTGTGGCCAAGAGAAACTTGCACAGAAACTTCTCTGCAGATGACAGGCTAATGGTCAACAAACAACTCATGAAAAAAATACTCATCTTCTTTCATCATCAGAGAAATGTAAATCAAAACCACTTTGAGATATCACTTAACTCCAGTAAGATTAGCTCACACCCCAAATTCCAAAACTGCAGATGTTGACACAGATATGGAGAGAAGGGAACACTTCTACACTGCTGGTGGGATTGCAAACAAATACAGCCTTTTTGGAAAGAAGTATGGAGAATTCTCAAGGAACTAAAAGTTGACCTACCATTTGATCCTGCTCTACCAAATGAACAAAAATCATTTAGAACAAAGACATTTGCACCAGACTCTTTATTGCACCCAATTCATAATTGTCAAGCTGTGGAAGTAGCCCAAATGCCCATCAACTTATGAATAAATTAAAAATTGGGTGTATGTATATTGTGGAATACTATGCAGCTATAAAAAGATAGAGACTTTTTAAAGTATCTCAAGAATGTAAAAAAAAAAATCCAGTGTCCTCAGTACTATTATGAAACCAATATATCATCACCTACACATCCATATGAATGATAAAACACAACTATGGTCCAGAAAAAAGGAGGGTGGAGGTGTCTGGAGGGAGGGTATTCTGTGGAATCTCACCTAAAGTGCACAATTCAAGGGTACATTTCGAAACAACTAAGAGTATATTGTCAATGTCTTACCACAAAAAATAAGTAAATGAGGTGATAGTTATGTTTATCAGTTTGATTTAAGCATTCTACACCGTATATCAAATCATCTCATTGAACCCCATAAATGTATACATTTATTATTTAAGAAAAGTTAAATTAAAAAAGGAAATAAAGATGAATTTCTTTTACCTATGTAACATATTAAAATATCTAATGTAGGTAAGTTGAAGATATATATGTAAAATGATGCTAAATTTTTACCATGAGCCAATAGCTAAGGGTAACATAAATACTGTTAACTTATTAGTGTATTCCTTTCTAGTCATTTAAAATAGTTACTATAATCTGAGAGAGGTAATCTTACCTAACATTACACCCTATTTCTGTACAGTTATTTTTATGCAAATATTTAACACTATTGAGGCCAAGATTGAAATATTAATGCATAATAACAATAATAACCATTGGACCTAAATAGAAGAAGTTATGAAAACAGGGTAGGTGAAAGATGTACGCTGGCAATACATGGTTTATTATTTAGCTTTGCTAAATAAGATACAGTAATTTAGGTAAGTCATTACCAGGAATGACTGGTAGAATTTGGGAATAATTACTGTTATTTTATGGTCTAAATAACACTTATTAATACTTTTTGTAGATTTAAAAGTAAATTTTTAATATTTATGTTCCCTAAATGCAACTGTTAATTATTTTTGTTTGATGTTAGAACCAAAGAGTATTTGCTTTCCGTTTGTTTGTTTTTTTAAGTGATCAATACATGAAAATATATCAATTGCAATGTATGGGTATTAATCAAAAAAGCCTCAAGAAAAACCTGCCATTTTAGAAGGAAAAGTGTTCAACAAGCTCCCGGTGAAGAATAGACGTGAACTTCTTCAACTGAAAAAGGGCATCTATAAAAAGCTACAACTAGTATCACAATAGTTTAAGATCAAATGCTTCCTTCAAATCATGACTCTGGCAAGTATGTCCTCTGCCACTCAATACAATATCTGAAATTCCAGCTAGTGCAATCAGGCAATTAGGTTAGATAACAAGATGAAAGCCATCAAGTTTAAAAATGTGTTATTTATAGGCAATATGAACTTGTATGAGGAAATCTTAAGGATTTTACTAAAAAAAAACATAAAATATAATAAGTTTATTAAGAACTGAGAATAAAGGCCAAATACAAAAATCAAGTGTATTTCTACATCCTAGCAAAAAATAACCTAAAAATGAAATTAAGGAAGCAAATATATATATACATCACCAAAAAGAATAAAGTAGCTAGAAATACATTTGGCAAAACAAGTGCAAAATACGTACACAGACATTATAAAAACATTCCTGAGGGAAATTTTAAAAAGGCCTAGTTAATTTAAAAATGATACCTATGCATTTGAAAGCTCATTATCTTTAAGATGGCAATCCTTGATCTGTAGATTTAATGCAATCTATGAAAGCCGAAGTAGAACTTTTTTTCCCCAAAAGTGACAAACCAATCTTAAATTATATACAAGAAACAAAAGGCACTGAAAAGTCAAAAGTATTTTGTTTTAAACGCTGGAGAACTTACATTGCCTGATTTAAAAAGTTAGCATGAAGAGAAATGACATTAGCAAAAAACAGAGCAGGTAGCTTCTAGGGCCCTTTTCTCTATGGAAACAGCTAAAACATAAGCAGAAAGTGTCAGAGTCAACTCGTTAGAACTCTGGGAAATAGTCAAAGGTTCACAGCAAGCAAGCGAACACTAAATGAAGGAAAGGCTGCCTTGAAAATAGACAGCTTCGCAGCCCTTGTCTTCCTCCTTGGGCCTCCCTGCCGCCTTGTTCACTGGCAACCGAGAAGGTGGCACCCAGGGTTCCCAGTGTGGCGCCCCCATGCCTGGCTCTAGGAGGAGCAAAGCGAATCTTTCAAAGAATTGCGTTTGCTTCTTTGAACCTGTCTGAAGAGCAGCAGAGTTGTTGAGGAGAGGTGCTACACTTCTTTTCAACTAAATTAAAACACTCTCAAGAGGAAAAGGATCTCTGCAATGGACAGGCCCTTGAAATCACTGACAGGCAAATGAACAACCCTCTGACACCTGGGACAAAAGAGTACAGGGAGGTGAAGACCCACGGGGAAGCCTGGGAGGAAGAGCTGGGCAGAGAGAGTCTCTGAGAAGCAGGAACATTAAACAGTTCTTGCATCTTCTAAGAAAGATACTAGGGAATTTCAAAGCCAAGCACTTGGCCAAAGTAGGACATACGCTCAGAAAAGACTTAACAAGATTTGAAGCCTCTCCTCTGGCTGACCTTCTCGCTCAACAAGGAAGAAGTGAAGGCAGACACAGTAAACAGCCTGCCTTTTACCAGAGGAGTGTGCTAACACACAGCCCATCTGCAGACTGCTGGAGTGAGTGCTGTCTGAATTTTTCTATTCCCTTTTCTGTCTTTCTCTCTTTTCTTTTTCCTGTTTGCTCCAAGCATTTAAGGAAGTTTCTATAAGCATGGCAACCTGTACTTTTCTGGGCTTTACTCAAAAAACTTAGTTGTTCTTCAGATCAGTTACATATCTATACCATGAAATTCTAGAAATTTCTCTGAGGTAAAAGGCCCCTGAATTTTTGTGTAATTTATTTCCCACCTTCTGATGCACAAATGTCGTACTAGTTTGTCCAGCATAGTTTGTACTTCCTGACCACTAGGTTCAACAAGCATAATATTATCAATGTAATAGACCAGTTTGATATCATCTGCAAAGCAAAGGGTATCAAAGACCCTGCTGACTAAATTGTGACATTAGTCTAGAGAGTTGATACAATTCTAGTGTGACACTGAAGATGTTTTTCTCTGTTTTCCAGCTGACAGCAAACTCCTCTGGTTGTATTCAATAATCTGTGTAGAGCAAACAGCATTTGCCAGATCAATAGCAGCATACAAGTTAATGGGATGTGTTAATTTGCTCAAGTAATGAAACCACATCTGCAACAACTGCCTGATTAATTTTATAATAATCTACTATCCTGTCCTCCAAGATCTATTTGTTTTCTGTGTGTGCCGAATATGTCACTTGAATCAGGATATGTAGAAATGACTACTACTGGATCTTTCAAACCCTTGATGATAGCACTAATCTTTGAAAGTCCTCAACAAATGCATATTACCTTCAGTTTATTATATTTTTAAATAGAGAAAATTATTTTGGATTGTACTTGAAATTTTCTACTATAATATCTTATACTCTGCAGGTCAGGGAACCAGTGTAAAGATTCTGCCTATTGCTAAGTATGTTTATTCCAAATTTGCATTCTAGAACTAGAATAACAATAACAGCAGGATGGGTTCATGGACCTATCCATCCACTGCAGGATGAACCTCAGCTAAAATTGTATTAATCATCTATCCTCCTTAAATCCTCAACTCTAACTGGTAGACTATAATAAAACATTTTGAATCTTTACCAAAGAGTGTCACAGACCTGGTGTCCAGTAATCAGCAAAATGTCTTATTATTTCACTTTTCAAGTTGCACTATAATTCTAGTAAATGTCCTCTGGTCCCTCTGGGGAAGTCTGTGGAAAGATAAACAGTAGAGATGTTTGACAGTGTAGCTAAATGTTTGTCATTTAGCAATCCTAAAAGCTGGCTCATGTCATATTTGATTGATGCGTCGTGACTTTCTTTGGTAATTCCAGTTAGATGTCTATACACTAGACTTAAAACTTTTCTACTTACAAAGATCAAATAAAAATATAATAGACTTCCCATGTATATATTTATTATGCTGTGATTAACCAGCCAACACAACAGGTCTCTGCAAGTCAGAGTGTTCTGATTATGCCTTAGTTCCATGGTTCATTACAGTTACCACTCTCCATTGTCTTTGGCAAGTGAGTGCAGCCATGAGGCCATTGCTACCCTGGACACACGTATCCCCATTGCATTTAAGGAATCACAGTTAGATGACAGAGTTTGCACTCTAATTTCTAGCCTATAGACAAGAACAGCCTCAAAGCTTTCCAAGGGCTGTGAGACTTCTTTCACAAGTTTATTTCTTAGTCAATATGAAAGGTGTGTCTTCTGTACTCTTCAAGGATAGCTCAGCAGATGCGTAGGACACATCCATTCTAATGTTATAATATTTCTGGCCTCTGAATACCTTTCTCTACATTATACCAAGGCAGTTTTGGTATTCAATTTCATTTATTTTTATTTATTATTACTATTGAGACAAAGTCTCACTATGTCACTCTTGTAGAGTGCCATGGTATCACAGCTCACAGCAACCTCAAACTCTTAAGCTTAAGTGATTTTCTTGCCTCAGCCTCCAGAGTAGCTGGGAATACAGGCGCCTGCCACAATGCCCGGCTATCAGTTTCATTTATTAAAGGATATGTTCACCCTAAAGCTAAAACATCGAATCCAAGATCGCTGTTTAGTGACTCATATTGATACGTTCAGCACGACACGAACTTATCATGGCAATACCTACATGTTTCTTAGATTTCTTTTCTGTATTAACTTGTAAAAATATTGAGTTATTTGGGTGTGTATTGTGTTTCCTTCTGCTTCACACTTTGTATCTCACTCACTCTTTCGGACCTGCTGACACATAGAGTAATTTTATCTCAAAAAGCAGACTGATGCTGGGAATAGATCCTAAGAATAACCAGCAGTAGTTTGCCAAACACCTACCTCAGAGGACTGTCATCACAGTCTCTTTAGGCAAAAGAAGGACTAACCCACTCAGCTAGGGTGAGAATGTCTGCTTTCACTGACGCAGATGATTCAGCTGAGTTGATTGGTTAGATGGCCTCATCCTCATCAGGATCCTCCCAATTCTTTTTTGGCTGGGGCTGGGTTTGAACCCGCTACCTCTGACATATGGGGCCAGCCCCCTACTCCTTTAAGCCACAGGCGCTGCCCAGGAGCCTCCCAATTTTTCTATTCCAATTTTCAGAATCCCATTTCTTCCCCCATCAGTGCCTTCACTTTAGTGTGAAGTTGGTAGAGTGCCATGGTATCATAACTGCCTGTGGAGTTAGGAATTCAGGTTGTAATTCAGCTACTCTAGGAAGGAACTCTCAATTTTGTTTTCAGAAATTTCAACCCTGCAGGTACATGAGATAACAGTTTCTTCTGAGGCAGTTAAAGGGTATTTTAGGTCATTACTACATAGTCTAGGCAAAAGATATGAAACTCTGAGTCCATTCTTTTCATTACCCAATTCCTCAACCACAGTTAAGGGTAACAAACTAATCCCATTATACTTCTTGGTTTGAGAAAAGTGTTCTAAGGTGGTAAATGCAGTCATGCTGAACCTTGCCTCTGGAAGCATTTTGTTCGATGACAATATTGTGCATATTGCTATCACCACACGATATCACAACTGATATTGTGCCACAGAGAGGGCACAGGGTGTCATACAGTACCCTCTTTCCACTGGCAATAAAGTCATTAGTAGCTTTAAGTCTAATCAACTTAAAGAACAAATTTCAGGCATGCTAGAGCCAATTGAAGAAATTTTTCTTCAGGATTCTGCTTCTCTAGAACTATTTCAAGTACCAAAATTTGTACCAGTCAGGGCTCAATCGGAAAATCAGAATGAGTAGTGAATATACTCAGATATTTATTCCAGTAGATTGACTTACTTAATCTGGCTAGGCAAGTGTGAAACCCCTTGTAATACAGCACCTGAAGGCCTCCTGGGCACACGCTAAGGCTTCATTTCATAGGCAATGATATTTTTTGAGGGAAATCTCAGATCTCCTCTTAAGGCTTTTAGCAGATTGAACCAAGCCAACCAAGATTATTTAATTCTATTTATTTAAAGTCAATTGATTATAAACTTTAACCACATCTAAAAAATAATAAGTGTTTTAACAAGTAGGGGAATATAGCATATCTAAATTTCCACATTAAAAAGCAACTCAATGTGCATGTGTAAATATATATCTATATGTGTATACTGTGTTTTTTTTTTTGTTGTTTGTTTTTTGGGGACAGAGTCTCACTTTGCTACCTTTAGGTAGAGTGATGTAGTGTCATAGCTCACAGTAACCTCAAAGTCTTGGGCTAAAGTGATTCTCTTGCCTCAGCATCCCAATTAGCTGGGACTACAGGCCCCACCACAGTGCCTGGCTATTTTTAGAGACAAGGGCTCACTCTGGCTCAGGCTGGTCTGGAACCTGTGAACTCAGGCTATCCACTCGCCTTGGCCTCCCAGAGTGCTAGGATTACAGGCATGAGCTACTGCACCCGGCCTTATGCATAGAATCTTAAAAGAATAATACTATTTATTATTATTAAAAGAATTATATGTATGTCAAATGTATTTGTAACACAACCCATGCTTTGCCTTTCATATCATGGACAAGATAAGTTGAATGCTAACTTTATTTAACTATGATCTTGCTGTTGAAGTTTAAATTGGTGCAATGAATTTGAAACTTCAAACTTAAGAATGATTACATAATTTGGAACTCAATTTGTCATTATTTTATGAAAATAAAAAGGGCTATGGGCAAGTGGAGTTATATGTTTATATGTCAAGTGGAGTTATGTGTTTATATATATACAAAATATATATATGTACATATATATCAATTACTGTCATGCATTCATTTGAGAATGTTGTAAACATTTGAGAATGTTTTAAACTTTATTTTTATTATTATTAATTTTTTTGAGACAGAGTCTTACTTGTTGCCCTCGATAGAGTGCTGTGCTGTCACAGTTCACAGCAACCTCAAACTCTTGGGCCCAAGTAATTCTGATTCTTTTGTCTTAGCCTCCCAAGTAGCTGGGAATACAGGTGTCTGCCACAACGTCTGGGTATTTTTAGAGATGGGGTCTGGAACTTGCTCAGGCTGGTATCAAACCTGTGAGCTCAGGCAATCCACTCACCTCGGCCTCCCAGAGTGCTAGGATTACAGGTGTGAGCCACCGCCCCCGGCCCCAATGTTGTAAACTTTAAAAAGTAGAGCTTACTGATACAACAAGACTTCTTGCTTAATTAAACGAGCAAGATATATACAAATTAGATGGAATAAAAGAGTTATAATACTAGTAGTTGTGAAAATAAACTCAGCTAGGGAAATGTAGCCTTGCCACTTAAGCAAGTATTTGTTAACCTTCTATGTTTTAAAAGATTGAACTTTTTTAAAAAATGATTCTTTTATCAGCTATTTGTTATTTAAAGATATGATAAGTCTGTGGTTTCTAAAGATTTAATTGTTAGTAATTAAATGCATCTTTTAATTCAACGTCTATGAAGATATACTCTAATGAAATGCTACAACAAAGCTATTAAAAAGAAATACAATTCAAAAAAAGCAGTACATAATCCATAGTATTAATAATAATTACTTTTTCATTTGGTTCAATTCATAATCATTTTTCCTCTCTCTTTGAGTTTTTTATTTTTGGTTCATGCTGTCTTTTTGGTGGTATTTCTCTTCTGAGAACACTGTTAAGTAATGCTGGAGCAACTGAGGCATCAAAAATATTGTATGACATAGGCAATTTATATAACTGATTGATTTATTTGGCAAACTATTAAATATTTCAAAAGATTTTAAAAACTAGCTCATTTCCACTAGATGTTATTGCCAACCACAATTATTCTTTGGTCCACTAGAGAATAAGAAATCTGTGATTAATCACAGTGTAATCTTGAAATAATTTGCTAAAAGGGCATTAAGGTATAGGCTGTCAGAGATCATTTTGTTTGAAATATTTTTAATCTGAAATGTACATATTTAAAAGGCTCTGTAGAAGGTAAAAAAAAAAAAAAATTCTAAGGCAAATACCATAACTAAAAACAAATATTTAGCTGTACTTAAACCAATTTTCTATGAAATTCCCTGGTAATGCTGTTACTTAGTCACACTTTTTTTTCCTTAAAATAGTTTTGCTTTACTACTCTATTTTGAAATTGTTGTAGTCTTCCTTTTATAATGAATATGATTTAAGCTGATAAACTGAGAAAATGGCCAAAGTTTTTAAAATGAACATTTTCCTGTTTTGTATTGCACATAATAATCAGATAGAAGGTGTTAGAGGTGTAATGGGTATTAATGGATTACATGAAAGATCCATGGCTGCAGGGATGATCTAGCACTAACAGCTGGAACACCTTTTCAGAAATATTAGTTACCTATGAAGTTCTTAATGAAGATAATAGTTTATTTCTTACAGGTAGAAAAAAAAAAAAAGATAATACTAATAAAATAAATTTGTGATAAAAAAAATAAAAAAATAAACCTGTGATGAAGCAGAAGATATTCCCTACAATAATGTGAAACAATGATACAGCAAATCTAAACAGGAATATGAGTTTCAATAAAAATAAAACACCAATAACACATTTTTATATAGTAGTATTAAAATAAAAATAAAAATGTATTAAAAATAAAACACCAATATCACATTTTAATATAGTAGTATGAAAATCATAATGCTTAAACATGTTAGATGCATGATATATACCTGAAGTTATATAAATATTACGATATTATTTTAAGGATAATTTGACAAAAATCATGAAAAATCTCATGGTTGCACCTAAGGTTATAGTTATAATTATATTAGTGTGGTTATTTTGAATTCTTTATAAAACAGTGAATTATCTTAGCATAAAATCATACTAATATTCAAACAAAAATATAGAGATGTTTTATGTGCAGAAAAGAAAATGAGACCTAAATGGAATCCTTCTGGAGTTATTAATAGCATTTTGAAAATAATGAATACTACTTTTTATTATAATTCACTGCAGGACCAATGACTGGCACACACTAAGTTATTCAGTAATAATTTGCAAAATATCTGAATTGAAACACTGATTCAGAAAGAATTATTTCCAAATGTAATTTGAACCAGATGATACTAATTTAAAAACATGTTCACACATGTTTTAGTTATGTTATTCAAAATATAATTATTATGAACTATATGTGGGCTCTGTTTTAAGCCATGAAGTTGAGAATAAAAGTTAAATAGAACATAATGGTACACTTTTAAAATAATGCAAATTTTAGTAGAATGGAAGCATATTAGTTTCCTATGACTGTGTAATAAATAGCCACAAACTTGGTGGCTTAAAATTACATAAATTTATTGTCTCACAAATCTGGAGGCTGTAAGTTTGAATTTTTAATGTTTTAGCAGGTATTTATTCTCTCTAGAGTTTCTGAGACAGATTCTTCCTTTTCTTTGCCACCTTCCAGTAGGTGTCAGCAATTCTTGGCTTGAGGCCACATCAATCTCTACCTCCATCTTCAGATCTACTTTGCTGTGTGTCTAATTTCTTTCTGCCTCTGTCCACTGAAAATAATAGCAGGTAGGGCCCAGCCTGATGATCCAGAAACATCTCTTAATCTCAAAATCTTCAATTAAGTTACATGTGTAAAGGCCTTTTTCTGAAATAAGATAATATTTACAGTTTTGAAAACAGCAGATAAAATATAGCAGACAAGTAAAAAGATACATATGAGAAAAAAAATTTGTGACACCTCCGAGACCTGATGAAAATATAGGAATATGGGATAACATGATTTTTGCTTGTCTTGATGGACCATTAAGGTTTTTAAAGTCAGAATTGGCTTGAAATCCAAATTTGCATTGCCTGTGAAGTCTTAAGTATATTATGTAATCTTTCTAAACATGATTTCATGAACTGGAATAACAATGTGGGACGGGATGAGGAACACACCTGTGGATAACAGTGGTATTCTTTGATATAGGGAGCCCAGGAAGTGAATTGCTTTTAGGGGACACTGTCACATTCGATCTGCATATATTCAATTAAAATTTATATATGACATTCAGTAATATATTTTAGGCATATAGCTAAATATTTTGGCCATTGGATGGAGATACAAATGTGTTGGTGTTCAGTTAAATCATAGGCATTTTGGTATGCTACCCTGTGATGAGACGGGGAAAGGAAAGGATGAAGTAATGGCTAGATAAGGGAGGGTGAAAATCAATAAGCTAAAAGTTGAAGAACAAAAGATCCAACCTGATAATTTAGATAAAAAGACTAAGAGCAACTGAAAGAAAGTAAAACAAAAAGTTAAAATTAAGACCATTATTACATAAGCAAATACTAGCTTTTTGAATGCTAATTTTTGATTAATTTAATTTATAGAAAACAAAAAAGATGCTACAAAGCAGTAGAAAGATATAAAAAATTGAAAGAAAAACAGAAACACAAATCTGCCTATAAATTTGAAAACTTAAAGGAACAATTTATTTTAATGCATTCATTTTCAAACACTTCAAAGGGAAAATGAAAACAATCAAATATTTTTAGAGTTCATAATTTTAGACAATTGTTGCTCAATATAGAAATTGAATCACTAATTATTTAAAAGTGTCATAAATAACAAAACTAGTAATAATGTATGTACACTTGAACCTGGAATTATGGATGGAAGGGAGTCAGACACTTAATGGCAAGGTGAAACAATGTATCCACAGTTGGGTGATGGAAGCAGCAGAAAGGCAGAGAGTTCTAATGTACTTGATGACTGAAGATTTCCAGAAGGTACTCGCCTTCAAAATGAAGGATCACAAATGCTTATGGAAATCTAAGCAGCTCAATCTGGTAAGAGTGAACTGGGAGGGGCTTTGCAGGCTACATACAAATTCACAAAACAATTACTTATCCCATAATTAAAGTTCAAACAAAAAATAGAAACATTGTGACTAATGTATCTATACAAGAATGTATAGATAAAGGCATAAGAAGGAAGCAAACAGGACACACTTTTTTTTTTTGAGATAGTTTCACTCTGTCCCCCTGGGTAGAGTTCCTGGCATCATAGCTCACAACAACCTCAAATGCCTGGCTTGAGTAATCATCTTGCCTCAATCTCCCAAGTAGCTGTGACTACAGGTGCTCACCACAACACCCCGCAAGTTTTTCTATTTTTAGTACAGACCCCTAAGCTCAAACAATACACCTGCCTTGGCCTCCCAGAATGCTAGGATTATAGGTGTGAGACATGACACCCAGCCTCAGGACACACCTTTGATAACAAAAGAAGAAGGAATATTGGAGGCATGAAGCTAAGCAGATCGACCTTCTCCCCAGCCCCGGCTACTGTCTTCTACCTGTGTAGGTCTAGGGTTTCTCAATCAAGACACTATTGACATTGAGCCAGATAATTCAGGAAGGATCCCCTGTATGCACTGCAGGATTTTCGGCAATATCCATTGTCTTTTCTACAAGAAGCCAGTGGCAACCCACCAGTGTGTTGACCAGGCCCCATGGCTCACGCCTATAATTCTAGCACTCTGTGAGACTGAGGTTGAACTCAGGAGTTCGTGACCAGCCTGAGCAAAAGCAACGCCACATCTCTACTAAAATTAGAAAAACTGAGACAAGAGGATCACTTGAGTCCAAGAGTTGGAGGTTGCTGTGAGCAAGGAAACCAGGACATTCTACCCAGGGTGACAGCTTGAGACTTTCTAAAAACAAACTAACAAACAAACAATAAACTAGAAAGTATGTTGTGAAAACTATGTTTTTGTGACAGGAAAAGGAGGATAATTTTTGAAAAATAAAATAAGATGTACACCATGTCAAAGTATAGAGACACAGACATCAAAGTTTACTTAAAAAAAGAAGACATAGAAATGTGTCAAATAAAAAGTTCCACATGTATATACCTCTATTTTTCTAAATGTATTATTCAGTTGCTTTATTTAATGTCATGAATATATATATACATATATATATATATTCAATACTTATTGAATGGTAAAAATTTAATGTCATGAATATATATATTCAATTCTTATTGAATGGTAAAAATTAAATAAGCCACAGTAAGAAATAATTTATGTGAAAATAGCTTAACAAAGCTGTTATCTGTCAATGAAGGAAAATTAGTACACCTTATGCTATTGTACTGTTAAAGGTCAACTCGAAATCCCAGTTCAGCTAGCTGCAGTTCAAGGATCCAGCTCTGCCCTTGTGAATAAATTGAAAGTTCTACACCAAGGGAACCATGTTTCTAGAAGTAAAATCAAGGAACATAGGACAGAGCAGAATAAAATTCTGTATTTTTATTCCTTATGCAAGGAGAAAATAAATACATTCTTTATAGATATTTTCTTCCCAAGAAAATATATATAGTGAAAATTTTTGACAATGTCTATTATTTAACAGCATTTTTAAATAAAGCACTAGTCATAATACATACAGTTAATCATTTAAAAATAATTAGATCCATACTTATACATTTAGATTTTTATGTGTTTTTGCTTTTAATTCTATAACATTTTTAATATACTCTAATTCTAAACAAAAACTACTGAAAACATAAAACTGGAATACATAGTGAATTCTGCATATAATGAAAATTTCTATATTGATTTCAATATAAAGACATTTATGTAAACTTGAACAATTAGTTGTTCACAAGTCAAGAAAATATAGTAGATTAGAGTATGTTATCACACACTTCAAAATACAGTTTATAAATTATGAATGTTTAAAATTGGCCATTTACGACTTATAAAATTATTTGTTTTTCTTAAAATGTCCTCTAAACTTTATTTTGTTGAAATATATATTAAAGAACAAAATTTGAAAAATAATTCAAATATTCATTAATTATTTACTTAATGGTTCACAATACCAAGCCCTTCTAGAATATTGAGATGATATAAGATCTGCTCCCATGTAGTATTACAGTAATTTTGTTTAAATATTGGCTGCAGGAAATCTGGTTGAACACTGTGGCAAACACTCACATTAAACATTCAGCTTGACAGCTTTCTGTGAACCCCACAGACAGCACATCACTCTTAAATCCGCGGATATTGTCACCGGCTTTGTCTGCTCCCTGTGACTGACACGCCAACTTCTATTTCTGTATCTGAAAATCCCTGATGCATCTGTGTTCTTCGTGTCCTGATATCTTAATCTCACTCAAAAGTAAAACAGAATATGTTGACCAAGTTTTGACTTACTGAGTTTTGAGGTTGAGAAGGATCAGTAAGACTTTCCTATTTGTAAATATACAGATGGGAAATAAGGAGTTCGGAAATTTTAAGAGGCTGAATTATTTCAAGGTCAAATTAACTTAAAAAAAAAAAACACCCTAGGATGTATTTAACTGCTAATTTCTACTTTCACATTTCCTTTTCTGTTTTATTTTCTTCCTGAGATCTAAGAAAAGAAGAAAACTCGGTCATGTGAAGCCCAGTCCTGTATACATTTATAAATGCCACCACCTCCACCTTCTCTTGTTCACTGGCCTCTCTGCACTACTAGTAGTGAGTGGGATTCAGCATCCAGAGAGAAGCCAAAAATAGGCTGATAGAGAACTTGAGCTGGGCTCTTTTCTGCCTCAGGAAAGTCACTTCAGCAAAGCCAATAAATCAGTTATCACGCCCTAAGTGTTCATAGCAGGCAAACCACTGCATGAGGTTATCTGGGATAAACAAAAAAGCAGGAAGAGGCAACATCCTTGGCTTTGAAGAATTTATGTTTTGGCTATAAAAATAGAAAGACCCAGCTAAAATATAAATAGACAAAGTCATACACGAGTGTGTGTGTGTCCAGAATCTAAAGAAGTGCTTGAAAAATGAATGATGCATGTATGTTAAAAACAACATACAAGCCAGCTTGACCTGAGTCTACTGACCAAAGATGGTACAATTGAGTATCGACATATATAATGATAGTTTCAGATTATAACTTAGTGAGTAGAGTTTATGAGGCTATACTAAAATTAATAAATAAATACATGAATAAATGTGAGAAAAAAAAAGTCCTTTCTTATTATGCAATGACAACTTGTAAAATGACTAAGAATGTGGAATTAAAGAATCACCATTTGGTAATTCACAGGGTTAAAATTAACCAGGGAAAAATCATCAGTGGATAGGAGAATTCTGGGGTGAAAAGATAGTGACAAATATGACTCTATCTAGTGCGAAAGCATTTCCCCACACGAGACTTATTAATTAGGCATACAAAAAACAGCAAATTGTTCATGAGATATTTGGGAGATGCCACTTTAACTGTGTGATCAAAAATAACATCACTAGTAATGGAAGAAATGACAACCTTGTACCTCCTCGTAAGACTTAATGAGATGAACTCAGTGTCACTTCTGTGATATTCCTGCTAAAATATCATAATTATAATGTAAGCAGAAGAGGAGAAGTATCATATAAACTGAAAGTGAAAAATACTGAATAAAATGAGAAGCTTAAAGCTGTCAAAATATTAAGATCATTAAAGATAAAGAATTACTTCAGATTAGAGGAGAGTAAGGAGACTTGATAAATAAGTTTAGGTCGTGATCCTGAAGGGATGCTGTTGCTATGATTTTATTCCTGGACTAGGAAGAATCTGTGAATGAGGTTTATAGGTTAGAGGAATAGTACTGTTATAAATATTAATTTTCTAAATTTTGTGATTATACTATACTCTTGGAAGCTTTCTATATACCTATTGATCTTAAAAAAAAAATACTCCAAAATTTAGGCATAAGGAAAACAAAATGGAATAATAATATTTAAAGGTGTTTTTCACAATACTGAGTTGAGTGGATTCAGAAGGGAGCTTTTCATGTGCAGCTAGAAGTAGGAACTATGCAGGAGCTACACTTCCCCTTAGTGTAGTTCCCTCTTGGGCAGCCCATATCAGAGACACTGTGTCCCTTTCCTATTTCAACACTAATTTGTGTTTTTGAGCTCATTTATAATCATCAAAATTGTTCATAAAATTTTGATTTGATGTTCACTTTAATTCATTGGTAATAACTGAAGTGTTGTATTGAGAATTAACTCTGTTATTGGTTAAGATAATAAGAGCAAATAAGATAATAATAAGAACAAATATCCAGATGAAAAATATTTCTAAACACATAGAAGATTTTTTCTAATTAAGCCTCATCACCAACGAAACATTTAACCTCTCATCATTTATTCATAACCTGTGCTAATTTGATCTAATGGATTCACTACGGTAATATTAGGGCCTCAAAGAAATTCCAGCTACCAAATGGGAAACTCAAGGACAGAATGAGGGAGAATTTTATGAGACAACATTAGAAGTGGATAATATTGACATTGCTAGACCTCAAGGTATCAGGATTCCAAGGGAGATTTAGAAAAGTAATACTAAAGAAGAATATAGAAAAGAGGTTTAATTACCAACTAACTGCCCACTGCCAGAATAATTGTAAGCTATGCTTTTCACTGGGTTAATTGTGTTGGGTTGCCTGAACAATCTGGGGTCATGTGTCTCTAGGTATTAATTACAATTAATGTCCATTTCCACTTTCAAAAGTCTCCTTTTGAGACCTAATAAAGGGTCTGGTAATTTTATATAAGTATGTATAAGCTTCATGGCTGATATCTGTCCAAAGCCTTCCTTAAGGCCTTAAATATCTAACTCTCCTGTTTTTAAACTAATATATTTAAGACATTTGTCTGCTTCACTCTTTCCTTTTTTTTTTTTTTTCCTTTGAGATAGAGTCTCACTATGTGGCCCTCAGTAGAGTGCTGTATTATCACAGCTCACAGCAACCTCAAACTCTTGGGCTTAAGTGATTCTCTGGCTTCAGCCTCCCAAATATCTGGGACTTACAGGCACCCGCCACAACACCCGGCTATTTTTTGGTTGTAGTTGTCATTGTTGCTTGGCGGGCCTGGGCTGGATTCAAACCCACCAGCTCCAGTGTATGTGGCTGGCACCCTAGCCGCTGAGCTACAGGCACCGAACCTACTCTTTCCTTCTTGATCATCACAATTCAGAAAACTTTCTGCCTTTTCTAAATGGAATATTTATATTAACTATGTTGCCCCATCCTGCTACCAGTCAGACTTTCTGTGCGGTTGCTGGATTTTTCAGATATGTAGGGGTAACCACTGATTCTTACTCTATAATTACTGTCTTTTGAACCTCCTTGCAATCAGAATCTTTGACTATAGAAGGAACAAAATAATGCTTTAAATGAACACTAGTAATTTTGAAAGGTCAAGGTAAATGATCTCTTAGAGTTTTTTATTTGTCATCATTCTACACAGAATTTGGCATTACTGAGTCTTCCTTCAACTTAATACAGTCGAGAAATAAGGTAACATCTTATTAAAACAAGAACCATATTTTTTAAAAAAGCTAGCTAGCCACGCACAGTAGCTCATGCCTGTAATCATAACAGTCCAGGAGGCTGAGGCAGGGGGATTGCTTGAACTCAGGAGTTCAAGACCACCCTGAGCAAGAGTGAGACCCCATCTCTAAAAATAGCTGGGAGTTGTGGTGAGCACCTATAGTCCCAGCTACTCAGGAGGCTGAGGCAGGCAGATCACTTGAGCCCAAGAGTTTGAGGTGGCTGTGAACTGTGATGCCACTGCACTCTACCAAGGGCGACACAGTCAGAATCTGTCTAAATAAATAAATAAATATTTAGCTAACTAGGAATTTGAAAGTCTTGGTTGCTTTACCATCAACTATTCTTGCTCTTTTACCAAGAAATGTATTTGTTCCGCTGTTTCCCTGTATGAGTAAGGGAAAGACAACCTCATCACTTTCTACAGGAGGACCCTTTGATTTTCCTAGGCTAATTCTTTTATTCTTTTTTCTAGTACAGTAGCTTAAATCTTTGATTTCTTTTTTCAGTGAGAAACTATATAGCCTCTTGATTCTTCTCATGTTGCAGGGATATTTTGGTGATGTTTTTGTTTACCTCTTTTATGTCTTGCTGATTGGTTTTCCCTCTCATTTTTTAAGAGCTTGAAACAAAAGCATTTAGCTCTAAAATCTACTGACTGCTATTTTAAAATAAAGGAAAGCAGGCTTAAAATCATGCAAATGGCCAAGAAAGGAGTAAGAGTAAACAAAAGTAATCCTAAAAATTAAAAAAAAAAAAAAGTCCAGAAAGGAAATAAGGACTTGGAAATATCATTCAGCCAATTTCTCATTCTCAAAACCAAAAGTATCTTCAGTAATAATGGAAGTAACACGTATTATGACACATCTGAATTAGATTGGATACAGGTGAAAAGTAAGCTATTAAACCAGAAGACGAAGCACAGGAGTTATCACAGAATATGACCACAAATACGTAAAAATTTGAAAAGCATCTACCTTTTAATAATTAAAATGTAAAAATGTAAGTGAATTAAGAAATATTTTGGGTTTTTTTTTTAGTAAGAATTACATAAGGGGAAATGTTTTAGTTACTAATTTGCCATAGTATGTGAAATAATTTTGGCTTTTTTATATTAAGCCATAGTTTGTAAGCAAAGATTATATTTTAGAATTGTTTACTGAAAAAATAAATGGGTGAAAGTCATAAAAATAGTTAATGGAATAAGTTTTCATTTCATTCAATAATCTTTTCTTTTTATTTTATGCCTAATATTAAGGTGGTTTGTTCAATTTATTTTCTAAGAAAAAATAGAGTTTTTGAGTGTGGGATTTAATTATTAAAGATTCAAGTGTTCAATATCTTCTTTGCTTGGAATTATATAACAAATTTTATTTCTAACAATGAATACTTGAACACCTGTGTTTTTATTTTAACTTAAAGAAAATCAGAACTGAGAGTATTGGCAGTTGCTACTGGAGAGGCTGAGCAGTCTCAGCCGCTGGAGAGGCTGAGGAGTGTCACTTGAGCCCAGGCCTTGGAGGACATAGTGTGCCATGAAGCTGCTGGTGAAAAGCCTCTGTACTCCAGCAAAAGCAACGTAGCAAGACCAAGTCTCTTAAAAAAAAAAAAAAAATTATGTCTTTATCTGTTTGAAAATTACAGAGAATGATATATTTAAAATATTCTGTTGTTTTCTAATGTGTAAATTTCTATATTTCCAAAATTTCTATATGATGTTTTTTTAGATTTGTTTAGCTGCTTTTCTTGCTACTTTCTTTGAACATCAATTTCCTAAATTTCATTTTGTCTTGTTCTCTCTCCAAATATAAGCAAATATATTTATACATATATGTATATTTTAGTTATTTTATCTGAACACAATTAAGTTTTATAATTTTGTACTTAAGTTTTTCTTCATTATATATGCTAAAAATCATTCTATCTTAAGAATAATTAATATTTTAGTAGTTTTATTCAAAAGATTTTAAAGCTATGTTTTTCAATATGGTTTTTATTATTTGGAGGTAAATATTCCCTATAAATCTTTATGTTCTACTTACTTATTAATCACAAAATTTAGTATATTTTTGTGTGTGTTTAAGTTGAGCCAAAGTTTAGTTGGGCTTTTACTAGTAGGTGGTGCTATCTACATTTGTACAGTGTAATTTATAATTGATTCCATCTGGGGCTTTTTAAAACACAGAAATGTATTAACTGTACTATATACATGCACGTCTGCACACATGTGCACAGTCACACACACCAGCACAGTGTCACACACTAGCAAATTCGCTAATAGATTGAAATAATAATTGATTTAATATATTAATAAAGAAAAGATTGTATGTTTTAGTAATTAAAATCAATATATGTATTATGAAATTGAAATCTGAGTATATGGAAATTATTGATCAATAATACAGTACAACCTTGATAGTTAACCATCTCCCTACATAGACCATCTCCTTAACAAGTTGGCCTAACTTTCATTGACCAAGCATGTACCACATGTATTACATCAGTACAGCAGGCCTAGTTCCATATTTGGAACACCTTCATATGTTGCTCAGTTTATTACAGTCTCTTGAGTGGTCAGCTTACAGAGGTTCTTTTGTATTTTGCCTTGATATTATGAGATTTAAATATTTTATCTCTTTCTTAAAAGTAATTCTTTTGTATGAAAATCTCTCAATGATGATTTTCTTAAATTTATTTTCATTAGCCTATATATTTTGCCAAACATTTTAGCCTATATATTTTGCCAAAAATTTCCATAAATTTATTTATTTCGAAGATCAAAAGCAAAACTTCGTTTCTTTCTGACTCAGTCATATGACTAATGTTTAATTTAAAACACACTATCTAAATCATTATAAGCCAATGATTCAGGACATCCCCCTAGGGGATAAGAGTGGAAAAGTTGACAGAATATGACAAATGCTTTCTTTCAACCACAGCTACAAGAAGCACATTCTAAATATAAAGTCAATTTATTTTCAGAAAATATATTACTAGTGTAGTAAAATGAAAATTAAACAATCTTTGACTTCAGGTTATGAATAGCAAATCACAAATATTTGACCTAGAAAGAATGAAACAGAAGCACGTCTCATCAATTGTATGTTTCTCTTTGACAGTCAATTAGACTCCCAAGTCATGGATGCTGATAATTTCCAAAGCCCAAATAGAAGCAGCAGCTGTAGTTAGCAGAGAGGGTTTTACTGCTTTTAATCCATGGGATGTGTCAGAATTGTATGTAGTTAATTATGATATGGCATGATAATTTAAAATAAAAATAATGCCATTTATATCTCACCTCAAATTTCTCCTGTATTTCTATTACTCCTATTGAATTTACATGTAAGCCTTAAATGCAAAATGGGAACAATCCAAGTACAAATAGATTTATTATCAAATGATATTAGTTTTTAGGATGAATTAAGTTTCTAGAATAATTGTGTAATAGAGACATAGAATATAGAGATAGAAAGAAAAAGGTATTAAAATTTGTTCTTAAATTTGATACACAATAAAAACCAAGTAATTAAAGAAAAAACTATTGAAAACTAATGGAAATAAAACAAATTATATCATGTGCAGTAATAAGTCTTGAAAGAACCTATTTTAGTTTATCAATTGGATATGAAGTTATATAATTGATAGATAACATGTCAGATACTATCAGTCCCTAATTCAATCTGTTTTAAGTCTTTCTTCTAGCCATCTGGGAAGAGATAATTATGCAGCCCTGGCTTGTAGGAGTTCTGAAATACTCTTACTGGGATGTTTTTAATTTCTGAATACAGCCAAACACCTCTCTTGTCTCATTTCTTCCCATTGAAATGAAGAAATTGCAAGAGAGATACAGGGTCCATATTTATATTGTATAATAATAAAACTGAGATAAAGAAGAGAATTGTGAACACACAGGCTCTGATAGAATTGTTACAGTTGATCCATTGAACTGACAGTCTTAACAATGCTTGTCATTATGTACCACGGACTCATCCTTAAATGAGGTGGCATTCCTTTATCTTCAGACTAACTCATATCAAAAACTAATACAAGGTGCATTTTTCCTATGACCTATTACAAATAGACAGGATAATTGCAGACTTATTCAGAGAGCAATTGGTAGTGTAAAGGCAAATGACAGTCTAAGGAGATAATGTAAGAAGATAGTGCAAGGAGAATTGTACTAAGCAATATGAGGTGGGCAGAATCTCCGGGAGAAAGACAGCCAGGCATAGAGATAGGGCAACAAGGAACAAGCGCCTTACATATGATGTGCACTGCTGAATTGTTACATCTACCATTACTCAGCTTCAATTTAACAGCTCACAAAATACTGCATTGTGGACACTGGTGACCCCTATATGTAGGTGCCAGAGCTCTCTCTCCAAGGCTCCTGATTTGATGAACGCCCCCCCCCAATCTTATATAGTTGGAAGAGAAATCCTTCAAATCAATTTTCTCTTTCATTTACTCTGTATTGAGCTCAAATGGACATATTAAACTGGTAAAAATAATGTTATCCATCAGTCCCATATAATAAACAATAATTTTTTTGTATCTATCTTAGTGATTCAAGACTTATAAGACAGGTGACACCCTAAAGATTACAAAAATATTCAAAAGATTGTGGATATTCAGAAAACATGACAAATTATTACTTTCATGTAAGAGCAATCCTAATTATCCATTCTCTACTTCATAACTATTTTTCAAAAGCTCTGCGAAAATATTTATTATGAGTATGAATATGGATACTAAAACTAGCCAAAAGTAGGTTATTTATAAATCTCTATGTAAATAATTTCTGTAAAAAGAATTTCTGTATACATTATATGATACTTTCTATATAATTATACACACACACACACATATATATATATATATAAAACAGGTAAGAGATATGTAATATAAGTTCACCTAAACTATTTGTGTTGAAGAAAGAGTATAGATAAAGTAGCATTATTTAGTAACAAAAATTTTTCTCTAAGGGGGGAAATGTCTATAATAGTGAGTAAAAATGTTTTCTGTAGACTGGGGACACAGATGTTTCAGATGACTTCTCAGCCTCCTCAAGTAGCTGGGACTATTGGCACCTGCCACAATTCCGGTTAGCATTTCTATTTTTAGCAGAGACGGGTTTCACTCTTGCTCAGGGGAGTCTTGAATTCCTGAGCTCAAGTAATTTATTCACTCTACCAGAGAAATCCAGAGTCCTAGGATTACAGGTGTGAACCACCACACTCAGCCTGGTTTTAAATTTTTTAATATTAACTTTATTGTGAATTAATTTAAAAATCCTACATGTTTTTCACATCCTCACTAGTGTGAAAAAATAAATTCGTGTCTGTTTAAGTTATTAGCATTATATTCTTGTATTAGTGTGGATAGATAGCTATTTTGCGTTAAAGATGAATATTCAGATCGTGTGCTAATAATTAGATTCTGTGCTTCGATTGATGTTGATTTTATTATAATTCTTTATTTTAATTTAAGTTAATATTTTTTGTTTGTTTCTTTGGGGATAGAGTCTTACTCTGTTGCCCCAGACTAGAGTGGACTGGTTTCAAAGCTCACAGCAACTTCAAACTTCTGGTCTCAAGTGATCCTCTTGCCTCAGCCTACTGAGTAGCTGGAACTATAGGTATGCACCACTACACCTGGTTTATTTCTATTTTTATTTATTTATTTCTTTATTTTTTGTATTTAAATATTTTAACTTCAAAGGTAATAGTACAACATTTATTCTTTTTTTATTAAGTATTTTGTACATAGATACTAAATACATTTATGCCAATTTCAGTGTGTTATTTGTACAAATTGGAGTGCTTACATCATATCAATCAGCATAGCTTTCACCTCATTTACCCAATTATAGCATTAGGACATTTGTGTTCTACACATGATAGAACCAACTTGTACTTGCAATGTGCTCCATCGTTGTGGTCCCCCTACTATCCCCTACTATCCCTCCCACCCCCTTTATATCCCTCTTCCTTCCCTTCTCTCCTTCATCCTAGGCTAAAGTTGTGTTTTACTTTTCATATGCAAGTGTGAGTTATTATAAATTGGTTTCACAGTAGTACTGAGTACATTGTATACTTTTTTTTTTTTTCTATTTCTGAGATACTTTACTAAGAAGAATATTTTCCAGCTCCATCCATGTAAACATAAAGGAGGTAAAGCCTCCATTTTTTACTGCTGCATAGTATTCCATGGTATACATATACCACAATTTATTAATTCATTCGTGGATCGATGGGCACTTGGGCTTCTTCCATGACTTGGCAATTATGAATTGAGCTGCAATGAACAATCTGGTGCAAATTTCTTTATTGCCAAATGATTTTTTGTCCTTTGGATATACACCTAGAAGAGGAATTGCAGGATCACCACCAACAATAGTCAAGGGGAAAAAATAATCAAGGATTCTATTTCCTTTACAATAGTGCCAAAGAAGATGAAATATCTGGGAGTGTATCTAACTAAGGACGTGAAAGATCTCTATAAAGAGAACTATGAAACTCTGAGAAAAGAAATAGCTGAAGATGTTAACAAATGGAAAAATATACCATGCTCATG
>CAUYPK010096873.1:0-58098 GCA_963574355.1 Loris lydekkerianus
ACGGTGACCGCTCTGTGCAGACTGTGCTCTGCTCCTGCAGAGTTCGGGGTTGCATCTTTATAGAGACAGCTTGAGCTGGGCTGCAGGGGCCGCTGACGGTGACCGCTCTGTGCAGACTGTGCTCTGCTCCTGCGGAGTTCGGGGTTGCATTCCACACTTCTTGAGCCAGCAAGGCATTTTTTCTGAGGAAAACTCTCATTTCTTTTTAGTAGCCCTGAAGCAACACGACTGGCTCTGCATTTCTTCTCTCCCCTTCTCTCTCTCTCACCCCCACTCCTTGCACACCTCTTATTTTTGTAAAACACAAAGAATACAGAAACCCCAAATACTCCCCAGTCTGTTTTATGCCATATGTAATTCTTGGGAAAATACAATCAATAAATCTCATTTAATTCTAAAGATCAGCTGTGTAAATAACTTCTTTTTAGGTTATACAGGGTGTTACATGACTTATTTTCACCTGCTAAGAACATACACATTCGGAATTTGAGATGGTGTTAACATTTTTCCTTGAGGAAATACACGGGGATGGCTCTTGTGTTGCCATCTTGCTGTGTTTCCGTGTGAGGCAGGTCCTCCTTCAGTCCAGTTACCGCGTGTTCCAGGTGACTGGCCTCTGCTGGAGCAGTGAGTACTGTTTTTGTGGAATGAATGACTGAAGAAAGTTATGAATTACTCAGTAACCCAGTGACTTGGTCAGTCTGGTGTCCTGAGGAAAACAGCTCCTAATACACACTCACAAGTTAATAATGCTCAAGAGCAGACAATTCAGTGCGGCTGCTACAGTGTCTGGACTGACCTGGTTGAGAGAAGTCTGGGAGAGTCAGCTCAGGTTGCTGTTTCAGCTGCTGGCTCGTGTTAACAGCAGAGACGATGCTGAGAACTGCTTGTTGGCAGCACTCACAGTGTGCCCGGCACGCTGCTTTGGTGCTTACAGCAGCCCAGAGGGGGGATCCACCAAGGCCTGTCCTCTCCCACAGCTAGTAAGCCACTGAGCCCAAGGTCTGAGGGCCGGCTGCCTTCTGAATTATGTACTGGGAAAAGTCCTGTTCAATCCCTCGGTGCAGCAGGATGTCTGCTTGTTAAGTAAGTGAAGAAGATCCCGAGACGTACCTGAAGGCATCTGGACTTTGTGTGACAGACTCAGTCCTGTTTGACTTGAATCTGGAGAGAAGGTTGTGTGGGTTTTAATTGATCGTTATTGATTGGCGTTTATGCTGCACAGTGATGATCTGAAATGTACATCAAATTAAATGTTAGTTTTCAACTAGGAAACCTGATTTATCATTTATTTTCACATTTCAAACTTGATGTCTGTACTTCAGATTTTAAATCTGAAAAACAGGCACAGAGAGTGCAGCGCCTGTCCACAGCATGCATTAACGTAACGGGGGCTCTTGTGATGCCCTGTCTCTGCTCCTGAATATTACATCTTTTTAATGGTTTCTGACCTTTACATTTTACGGGTACTATAGCTTCTCCTGAGACAGATGGATTTCCAGGTCAGGCTGAAATAGCAAAGCCTCTTTCCTCTCCGGTGTGGAGGAGTGGGATGGGGTGAGCCCCTGGCTAGAGGAGGCTTTCAACATTGCCTTGCTTGGTTCTTTAGCTTTGCAGATCACTTGATTTATTTTTCTTATTTATTGCTAAAGTTTAAAGAGGGGCTTTATTTAGTTTTCTTCTAGTTGCCATGTTTGTTTTTAGAATACCTTTTTAAAAATTTTGTAATCGGATAGGACTTGCAGCCTTTATGGAATAATATGCAGTTTGGAAGTTTTGGAAGAGTTTAAATCCAATAGGTATTTCTTTTGGTTCTAGATAAAAATACATGCTGTGATTATTTAGATGTTTTCATTTTAAAAATAATATATAAAATATGCTTATACATATTGTTATCTTTTATTTTTAGGAATTGAAAGAAAATGGTGAATTGCTGCCTATACTGAGAGGAGAAAATTAAACTTGGTGTCAACGCTTGCAGGAATGATCACAGTGGGAGCAGGTCATGATTCCGTCCTCAGAAAATGGACTAGAGACAGAAAAAGTGCTTCTTACCCAGTTATACTTTGTGTATTTCACAGGGTTGTGCTAAATAAATGTATGTTATGTTTTTTTCCCACCAAAAATAGAATGCAATAAACATCTTCAATTTATTAACAGTAATTTTGTAAAAAGGTGTGTTTGTAGTGCTGTAAAATATGTTATTCTAATTAATCTACTTTGCGTCTCATTTTCTGAGTAAGTGAGTACCTTCCAGGAGGAGGAGAGGGAGTTGTGGGGAAGTGGAGCCCTGCAGCCGAGTGGCTGAGAGCAGCCTTCAGGCCGGTGCAACGGCTCCCCTCGCTGGCGGAAGCTCTCTTTACAGCTTTGGACAAGTACAACTGAAAACCTTTTTCTTTGAGGGTGTCACGCTGGAGATCAGCGTTGGTGAAATTGCACAGCAGCGTAGGATGTCTGCAGGTTCAGAGACTTATTTCAAAAAGCACCAGTAGTGAATTATTGAGAAACATTTAAGAGGAAAATAATTTCTCACCGAGTGAGTTACATCTGGAAGAATGAGTTGTCGTGACAAAGAGCAGGATAATGCCACCAGTTTGTTTCAAGTGTCACAACTTACTCTAATCATTGTAATAAACATATTGATTTGGCCCCTTAAAGAGGAAGAGAATTTTCTGGGCTCTGTGACAATTTCAACAGTATTGTTTTTGATCTTAGTCTAACATGTTTGAAAAATAGTTGCTTCAGTGGTCCAGGCTTCAAACGAGATGGCCACATTCACTCCATCATTCTGTTTTTTTGGTACTTGTGGCGTGTTGTCATTAAATGACCTCACCTGTGGGTCTGAGCAGTTAACTTCCTTGATAATGTCTGGTGGTGGGAAGGTAGTTTGAAACAGTGGAGGATGGAATTTGTATTCTTAGCCCAACCCCTGAGCACTGATGCGCCATCTCTTCAGCTCAGGCCGTCTCCCTTCCCTTCTCTGGGAGAGGCACAGAGGTGACGCACGCTGGGTGTGGACAGGGGCAGCTGCATCAGTCGCAGGGTGGGTGTGACCCTGTCACCTGCTGGGAGTCAGGCACCCATGGCGGTGGGTTTTTGCCTCTGTGTGTGTTTGATAAGGCTCTTTGGGGAATCTGTTCATGAGAATTTCTTTTTCTATTTAAAACGAAAATTTTGGGGGCCAGGTGCTGTGGCTCATGCCTGTAATCCACCACTCTGGGAGGCCAAAGTGAGTGGTTCACCTGAGCTCACAAGTTTGAGACCAGCCTGAGCAAGAGCAAGATCCCCATCTCTATAAATAGCTGGGTGTTGTGGAGGGCGCCTATAGTTCTAGCTTCTTGGGAGGCTGAGGCAAGAGGATTGCTTGAGCCCAACAGTTTGAGGTTGCTGTGAGCTATGATGCCACAGCATTCTACTAGGGGCAAGAAAGTGAGACTCTGTCTGCCCGCCCCCAAAAAATAATAAAATGAAGTCTTTTTAGAAGCAAGACTTTTAAAATATAGATGGAAATAAAATTTCAACCCAAATTTCATTAAGCCATTGGCCTCAGGGATAGGGATTGTGGTGGTGGCATCCAGAGTTATCTTGTGTTCTTACCTCAAACTTTACCACCCTTTACCACTTTTCTCTGAGTGCCATATATTTTTAAGTCAGCTTTTAACTTCCCTTTATCCAAAGCAAGAATATTTTTGCTATCACACATTTGATAAGCTAGTTTTTTTCTAATGCGTGTTTAATAAAAGCATACAAGGTCTGGCAAGTTTTTGATCTAGCCATCGTGCACTCAAGTTGGCAGCACTGTACAGACAGCTCGGTGAGGTTTCTTAACCTTGGCCCCTCAGTGCCTTATAGCTGTGTTTGTGTCCATGTGTGGTGGTGTCTTCCTGAATGGTGTTCATCATTGTGTGTTTGTGTGCCATGGTAAAAAAGTCAGAGCTTGAACTAGAGCAGTGAACAAACCTTGTTTCTTGTTAAACTTGGCATGAGTGGAAGTGAAATCAGGGACACGCTAGTCTAAGTTTATGGGGATAATGCATGAAGAAAATGGCAGTAGGCTCCGCGCCTGGGGGTCACGCTGCTAAGGCGCCAGCCACATACACCTGAGCTGGCGGGTTCGAATTCAGCCCAGGCCTGCCAAACAACAATGACGGCTGCAACCAAAAATATAGCCGGGCGTTGTGGCAGGCGCCTGTAATCCCAGCTACTTGGGAGGTGGAGGCAGGAGAATCACTTGAACCCAGGAGTTGGAGGTTGCTGTGAGCTGTGATGCCACTGCACTCTACTCAGGTTGACAGCTTGAGGCTCTGTCTCAAAGAAAATGGCAGTGTACAAACTGATTCAGTGTTTTTCTGAGGGGAAAGAAAGCGTCACTCGAGAGGTCAGGACAGATAGTAATGAACAGAACTGATGAAAACATAGCAAAAACTCATCTAATTGCGTATCAGAGTTGTCAGCTAACTGTGTAAAAAAAATAGACCAAGTAAACATCAATAGAGAAATAGAATTTTAAATGAAAATCTTGGCATGAGACAAGCGTGTGCAGAAATGAGCTCTTACATCACAAGAACGCACCAGCTCACACAGCACTGTCTGTGAGGGAGTTTTTAGCCAGTTAACAAATAACTGTAGTGGAACACCCTCTGTACTCAGTTGATCTGGCCCCCAGTGACTTTTTTCCTTACCCAAAATAAAGGGAGTATTGAAAGGAAGACATTTGTTGACATTCAGGACCTCAAGGGTAATAGCTACTATGGCCATTCCAGAAAGAGTTCTAAAGTTGCTCTGAAAGGTGGGCTGGGCCCCGGTGTCGGGCACAGCTCCCCAGAGGGGCCCCTGGAAGGCGGCCGCAGCGATGCTCAGCAGTGAGGTGTGCGGACTTTTCTAGGGTCAGTTCGAGAACTTAATTTTCTGGCCTCCTAAATGCCTAACTCCGATTTGGGAAATGCTGCTCTGGACAGAGGCCGTTACTCAGATAGCGTAACATGGTCTGTGCATTTTGGTTGATCTTGCGTGACATGAAACGTCAGTGACATCCTTTGTTGAGCATCCCGATTTGAGTCAGGATGAGTGTAGAGAGTTTTTGAGGATTTGCCACCATGTCCTGTATGAGTTTATCTTTTTTTCCTCTTAAGTTTTGACAGTCCTTCCCTCTGCTGACTCCAGGGAAGCTGGGTGGCAGCCAAGCACGTGTCTATTTCACAGGTGTTTCTGGTTGGACATTGGGAAGGTCAAGAGATGTTCTCGCAAATTGATGCTCTTCCTTAAATATTTTATTAGGTGTGTTTCAGGAAATAAAGTAAGATTGTTGGGCCCAACTGAACTTCCCCTGTTGAATTTTCTGACAAAAGAGAATTTGTGCATAGATTTTTAATTGGGCCTGCCCTTGTAGAAATGTTTTGTCAAAATTGAAATCCACTTTCTGATCCTCAAATTCTTGCATTTGAGAAATCTGCTCAGTTCATCAGGAAAGGTGACAGCCTGTCCTTGGGACATTGTCCCACATGGGAGGCTTTCCCGGATGCTTGTGGGAGGGAAGCTCCTGGCAGGTGCTGTCTTGAAAAGCCTGCCATGCTGTTAGGAGCGGGGACCCTAGAGCTAGGCTGCCCATGGTCAGCTCTGCCTGTTCTTACTTAATCTGCCTTCCACAAAGGAGGCGAGGTTGGCTGTGAAATTCCCCTTAGCAGGTGGGGGGAGTTAAAGCAATGTGTTCCTGGGCCAGGTAGCAGGGTGGGAGCTGGGATTTTATCCATGGTGTGTAAACCCTTCCCTCTTGCGAGGCCATCAGAGCAGTGAGAACTCCAGTGAACTGCCAGAGTTTTTGCTCTTGCTCTGGGTGAAGTCTGTCCCTTTTTGGGCACCACGGAGGGTGGTTGATCCTACTTGCTTACAGCTGAGCAGCATTTCGTGACTTGTTTACTTTCTAAAGTTCAGGGTGGAGGAGTTGATGGGTTGATTTGCAGACTGCTTTGCATAGATCAATGTGTTGAAACTTGCTGTAATGTAAATGTAAAACTCTTGTGAGAATAACAGGATCTGCTGAGCTGGCTTTGCCCACATGTGACTTAGATGTTTTGATGTTCTTTTGTGGCACAGCTGTGCATTGTAGAACTGCCCTTGGGCGACAAGGTAGCAGCCTCTGCCTCTGTTCATAGCCCCCAACATGCACTCTAGGCATTGGGCCATCTGGACTGATCATTAACTTCTTTAAGAAGGAAAAAAATCATTTGCCATTTTCAGTATTTGTAAAAACATTTATTTAAATCCACTGAGGAATTTGAAATTGAGACGAATTTGTAAGAATAGCAAGAATATTTTTAAAATTAGGAAATCTTAACTTTAGTAACTTAGATAACTATATTCTAGTCACGAGAGTAAGTTTAACCTCTGAAAATGAAACTGCTATAACACTTTGTAAGAATTTGGCTTTGGCAATCATTAACTTTCTTTTTGGAAAAAATTAGGCAGATAAGATTTAATCAGAAGTTGAAGTAGAATTAAAAGTTAAAGATTGTAATATGAAATGTGGTTTCTGGCTTAATTTTTAAATTCAAATTCTTGAAGTTTTGGCTTTTTTCTTTTTTTTTGGAGACAGAACCTCAGTCTGTGGCCCTTGGGTAGAGTGCTGTGGCCTCAGCCTAGCTCACTTCAAATTCTTAGGCTCAAGTGATCCTTCTGCCTCAGCCTCCTGAGTAACTGGGACAACAGGTGTCCACCACAATGCCCAGCTAATTTTTCTATTTTTAGTAGAGATGGGGTCTCGCTCTTGTTCAGGTTGGTCCTGAATTCCTGAGCTCAAGGGATGCTCCCACCTGGGTCCCTCACATTTGGCTGCTTGCCTATGTTTGTATTTTAGAAGGAAAAAATCATGATTCAGTGAACAAAAGCCAGAGGAGCCTGGATGCCCTCAGCCCCACCATTGATATGTAGGGGTAGAAAGCTGGTTCCTTTCTTCACCTGTCATAAGGGTCACAGCATCACTCCTAAAACATGACAGATAAGAAGAAGAAAGTATAACAGACGTAATTAAAGTTTTATGTGACCTGGGAACCTTCAGAAATGAAGATCCAAAGACCCAGGAAAACTTGGGTTTTTGTTCTCAGGTTTGGTGGAGAGTGGACAGCTGTGTGGAGAAGTGATCAGGCAGAAGGGAAGGGGTCTGACGGTGACAGACTGAACAAGCCAGCATGCTGTCTCCTGGCCTCTCCGTGGCATTCCTTCCCCAGGTGGAGGGCAAGAGACCTGCATGGGAGTCAGATGAGGCCGGTCAGAGGGGGTCTTTGCAGCTAGCTTCCAGAAGGTTGGACGGTCAGAGTCCTCTTTCTAGTTTTAGGGCTGGCCTCAGGGCAGAGGGTTCTGGTGTCCGAGATCTGCATTTGCTAGTTTCTCTGACCCACCTGGGGCAGGAAGGGGTAGGGGAGGGACTGTGCTTCTGATGCCCTGTCAGTGTCCTGTAGGTCACAGTTTTCAGAAGCTGAAGTGGCATACTTTGCAGAATCATTTTCTCAGCTCCAACACCTCCTTCCTTCCCTCCTTTTGTCTTTAGGTCTGGAGGAAGGCTCCAGGACATTTGACCTGGTGGAGGGAGGGAGGGAGGAAGCCCAAGCTGTTTATGGACCTATAGCAGAGACCTCTCTGGCTTGGAGTAACCTCGGGCACCCATCCTCCCTTGTGGCATGAGGGTCTCAACCCAGAATTTTAAGTTCCTGGTGGACAGGTGTGTGTCCCATACAGCATTGCACCTTCCTGTCACACCTTGCTGGTGTGGAGCAACAGAGGAACATCTGGCCAAGAACAGTCCTGAGCAGAAAGGCCAGGAGTGGATGGGGTGGCCCCTGGTGACCTTGCTGGGTTCCCAGGTCAGCCTCTGCACCGTTCTGTCTCTAGTCGCTGCCCTCAGAGTGAGGCAGAGAGCACATGTGGTTCATGGATGTAACACAAGGAAGTGTGTCCTGCCTCCTGCCCTCCCTGCTCGAGGTTAAGGCCTGGGCGCCCGGCCGTCCTGGCTCTGCCTCCCAGCTGAGGATCTCAGCCTCCTGTCTTTGTCTGGGAAGGAGCCGCCTCTGTGGCTTGGGGCCAGTGCACAGGGCCAGCTCTGAATTGTGGGGCCTTTTATTCAGAAAGCAGGAAAAAAGTACCCTAAAAGGTACTAAAATAGAAAGCTTTTTCCTTGTGATATTTTTGATTTGCTATTTAATGTCCTAAGTAAAGAAAAATTAAAATTGAAATCATTAGTGTGAATGTTTGTTTCCTTTGGATGGCAGTGACAATTTTAAATGTAAGAGCACTGAACTTGTCTGTGGGACACCTGGGATGGCACATCCACGTCTCCAGCTTCGGCCAGGGTGGTGGAGAGCTGCATAGGAGTGGAGGTCACCTTGTGACCTGTGCGTGTTGTCAGTACTGCCTCAGGAGGGCTGCCATGGAGGGGACGGGCTGTGGGTGTCCTCTCTGTGCCCTGCCCTGTGTCATACGCAGCATCAGTACCACGCTACTACAGGCAAAGTGTAAGGATATGGTGTGTTCCTTGCCTGTCTGTTTTGCAGAATGCTGTTGCTCTCTGGGTTGGAGCAAGTTCTGGCTTGAGTGGAAAGCAGGACAGTGGGCAGTCAGCTCCTACTGGCCTGCTCATCTATGGGACCCACGGGCCTTGGACGTGCCCTGAGTCTCAGGAAGCTCCATGCTTTGGGTGCCCCTGAAATGCTGTGCTCCTGGGGCACTGTGGCCACCATATGCCGGCCAGGTGGCAAGGGACAGGTCCAGGTCTCTCTTGTCCCTCTGGCCACTTAATGGAGCTTGAGTTCAAAGAAGAGATGGTTGAGAATTTTGAGGTGATGACAGCAGCCCTTCTGAGTGCCGGGCCCTTTTTCAAGGGGTATCCTGAGGTGTGCTGGAGGTGTCCTGGGGAGTGCTGTGTTCTGGAGACTCTGTAAAAGGGCCACTTAGTTCACCAGTGTCCTGATTAATCCTTTCTTTGAACTCATAAATGCTAAATAAACTCACACAACACAGGCCACCCGGGTCCTTGTCACCTGTCACTTCTGTGCACTCCTGTGAGTCCCCACTTCCCTTTGATGCTGAAGCAGGTCCACAGCTAACACACCTGGTGCTCACCATGCCACGTGCTGTCCTGAATATCTGACACACAGTAAGTCATTTAATTTTCACACCTACCCCATTTTACAGATGGGGAAATGAGGCCAGAGAAGTTAAACATACTGCTCCAGGTCACACGCCAGTTTGCGTGTGGGTGTGAGGATTCACTGTATCAACTAAATCGGCTCCTATTGTGGTTGGGAGATGCGAGCCTCCGGTGGCCAGGGGCAGCCGTGAACGCAGGGGGCGGGGAGGGCCAGGCCCAGCTCTTGGGAAGCAGAGAGAAAACTGACCGTCACAGAGCTACCTGCCCCGAAGGTCGTGCCCTGCCCGGAGCTTTGCGTGTTTTGAGACGACTAAGGACGCAGCCCAGTGGGTGTCAGGGTGCTGTTTTGCCGACAGGGAAAAAGCTGTCGGAGAATAGCATCAGAGTAGCTCAGCCAGTGTTGACGCCAGGCTCAGGGTCGTGCCCCTCCTGGACACTGCCAGGGTCATCTCTAGCAAGCGCGCCGCTCTGCCTGGGCCGGGGAGTAGACTTTTCCCTGGAGGCGCGTCCGCGCAGGCAGGAGTGGACTGGGCCCTCCCGTGCTCCAGCAAACGCGCCCGCCGCCCCGCCCCCAGCCAACCCCGGGAACCTGCCACGCCCAACCAGAACGCGGGGCCTCTGCAGACCTGGGGGCCGGTGGCCCGCCCGCGCGGCCGCTCTCCTCCCAGCCTCGGCCTGTGTCCGGCTCCAGGCCCGCGCCGCCCTCGCCTGGCGTGCGCGCTCGGGGTGGGGCGGGCCGCGCGGGAGGTGTCCCTGCAGGCCTGACCCTCCGGAGGGCTGGCCCCAGGGTCGGAGCCGGCCGCTAGCCCGGCCTGGCTGGGGCGGGCTCCTGGCCCCTGGGTGCCCTGGACGTGGGGCCTGCGGGATGGCCACGCTGCTTCCAGTCCAGGGCCCCACGTCCGCCCTGGCCCTTCCTGCCGCTCCAGCCTACTTGAGTCCGGGCGTGACTCTTTCCTCGCTGCCTTTCACGGAAGGAGCCAGTGCACGGGCTCCAGAACCTCGCAAACCTCACAGCCCACGGAAGCAGGACGTCCCAGGCCGGCGCCCCCGTCCCCTGCTGGTTCCGGGCCGCGGCGGGCGGCCTCTCCGGCTGCAGACCACGGGGCGGCGGCGACGCATGTCCACGCGAGGGCGCTGCGCAGCGCGCGCTGACCCGGCCTCGCCGCCTGCAAGGGGAGGTCTCCGGGCGCCAGGGGGCGCGCGAGGATCGAGGAGCGAGCGGGACCCGCCCGCCGAGCCCAGAGCGCGCATCCGGCCGTGGGCGTGCACGGGCCTTGCGTAGCCCCCGCTGCCTGCCTGGATCCTGGGCTGCTGGGGGCGGCCGGGGCAGGGGCAGGGAGGTGAGGGAATGCTTGGGAGGTTGGGGGGTGTGAGTGGGGGATTGGGGGAGCCGACGGCGGAGGGCGGGTGGGGAGTGAGGGAGGAGAAGTGGGGGTGTGTGGGGGAGGGGCTCACCTCAGGGCCCAGGCGGGGGGCCGCAGGGAGGGGGCGGCTGACTGCAGGGTGATGGGGTGAGTGGGTGGGGTAGGGGTGGGGGCGCAGGGTGATGGGGTGGGGGTGGGGTTTCCGACTGTGGGCGTGGGGGGTAGGACGCCCATTGGACCTGGCCGAGCCCCCTGAAGCCTCGGCTGGCCCCAGCTCCTGCTGGCCACCGGACAGCGCCTGTGGGGTCCTGCCTGCCGCTCCTCTGGGAGGGCCTGGGCTCTCCCCGGCACTTTACTGTCATTTGCCCCCAGCGAGCCTTCAGTGTCCCTGGAACGGGGCCAGGATTTTTAAAAATTAATTGATTTTGGCTCGGGGCCTGTAGCTCAGCGGCTAAGGCGCCAGCCACATACACTGGGCTGGTGGGTTTGACCCACCCCCGGGCCTGCCAAACAAGAACAACTGCAACAACAACAACAAAATAGCTGAGCGGGCCTGCCAAACAACAATGGCAACTGCAGCCAAAAAATAGCCGGGCATTGTGGCAGGAGCCTGTAGTCCCAGCTACTTGGGAGGTTAAAACAAGAGAATCGCTTAAGCCCAGGAGTTGGAGGGTGCTATGAGCATTGACGTCACTGCACTCTACTGAGGGCGATAAAGTGAGATTCTTTCTCCAAAAACAAACAAACAAATTAATGGGTTTTGGTTTTTAGAATAGTTTTAGATTTACAGAAAAATTGAGCAGTAGTCTAGAAAGTTCCCCTGTGCCCTGCAGCCAGCATCCCTGCTACTAACCTGTGCCCCAGAGTAGCACGTTGGTTACAATTAATGGGCCTGTAGTGACACAGTATCATCAGCTGAAGTCCTCACTTCATCCAGATTCCCTTAGTTTTTAATCCCATGTCCCTTTTCTGTCCCAACCCCCCCCCCCCCCCCACTGGATCAGTGGTCCTGTGTTCTCAGACTCCTCCTGGCCAAGACTCCTTGTTCCCCAGGACACAGACGGTCCTGTGAAGATGGTGAAGATGGCAGGTGTTCCATCCCTACGGTGCTTCTCGGTGGGGATCTGCCTGGGTTTTTTCTCAGGGTGAGACTGGGGTCAGAGGCTTTGGGAGAGGGCCGCGGGGGCCCTTCTCAGCACAGCACCGCAGGTCCTCGGCGCTGGGCCCACCGCTGGTGCTTCTCTGCTGGCGGTGACGCCTTCTTTCCATAGTCTTCGAGGTCCCTCTGTGCAGCCCACACTCAAGGAGCGTCTTGCAGGGGAGCCCCTACACAGATTACCTGGCATCTCTGTGGAGGGCTCACATATTTGCTCTTCTCTCCATTGATTTATGTGGAGGGAAGGACTCCTGGATGTTGTACACGCAGTGGTGGGAGGGGTGGAGTTGTAAGAATGCTCTGGCAGGGACTCCTGGGTGCAGGGGGGTCCTGGGGGCCCTTGGAGAACTCTGGGCATGGCTGGAGCACAGCGGGAGGATTTGCCCTGCAGAGGCACAGTCAGGGACTTTCTGACTGGTATGGTTTGCACCTGGAATGGGGCGCTTGCCCCACCTTTGAGGCTGTGCCCACAGTGAAGAGTGTGGGGTGTCTGTGGGGGCATGGCTCTCTCTCCTGAGCCCACCCAACCTCCTTGGATGGCAGCGCCTGGGCTGATGGATGTGCACTCATTATCTCGTCTGTCTTGGGGGAAGGTATTAGCTTGGCAGTTAATAAAGGATTTTAATTAAAGAGGGAAGAATCATTTGGCAAACTAGCCTTGTTCCCAAACTCGAATGACCTGTCAGAGTTATAAGTTTGGTTAATTTCCATATAAGCCTTGCTGTTTTGGGGGAATTCAGCCTGGAGTCTGGGGGAGACACGGCCCTGTGGCTGGGCATCCTGCCTATGGGAGTCCCCTGCTGTCACCCTGCCCAGCTACCCCAGAGCACCTGCAGTCCCAGTACTGCCCCACCCCTTCTGTAGCGTACCTTACCCCAGCCTGGTGTCTGCAGAGCTGCCCTTTTCTATGTACCCACACGGCTGTCATGTCCTGTTCTCCACTCACCATTCAGTGCGGTGCCTATCTGACTTTGAGATAGTTGTGGGCTCACATGCCATTGGGGGAAATGACACAGACAGACCCTTTACTCCCAGTAGTGCATGGCACAGCTTATAGAGAGCCAGGATCTGTGCCTAGATGGGGACCCGGGCAGGGCTCCAGGCCCTAGTAGAGCCATAGGTAGACTCTGCTGCCGGGGAGTGACTCCAAGGATGCTCACACACCACCCTCAGCTGCAGAGTTGCTCCAAGGGAGTATGTTTGTGTTTCCATGCTCTGGAATGCAGGTGCCAGATTCTGGCCTTTCAATGCTAGTGTGGTGTGGTGTCCTTCCACAGTCAAATAGTGACCAGGACAAGCTACTCATGGGAACATGTTTGCTGGGAACATGTTTGACTACCTGTGCAAAAATGTGAATAATTGATTTCATACAGGACTCAAATAGAAATTGTAAAAAAGACACCAATTGTTTGGCCAATAGAAATTTGTGTGTTGTTTTTCAGCAGCTCTTGGGTGTGAGAAATGCATCCTTTTCTTCAGCTAGGGGTGGGAAAAGGAGATTTCATGCAGAGGTTTCATGGCACAGCTAGATTTATTGTAACAACATCCTTCTTAGAGAGGTGCTCAGGAAGATAACATTCCGACAGGAAGCTCACTGTTCTCAGCGAGGGCTGAGTTGCAGAGCTCTGAGGAGGTGATTGGGCTTCCTCACCTCTACACCCAGCAGCGGCACAGAGTGAGGCAGGGTAAGAAGCATCAGGCGAGTTGATGGAAATGTACTTTCACCCTGGGGACACCTTCCATGATGCTCTTTCCATAAACATACATGTAAACATTTTATTACTCCTAAAAACACTCTTTAGCTTTTAATTGTGAGTTTCTAGAATCCCAGGACCAGTTTCCAGGTTGGGTGCTGGCTCTGTGTGGTCTGGGTAACTGTGGCCAGCCCCTTCCTGCGTCTGACCGCTGGGCAGTGGCGGGGTGGCCTGGAAGTTGCCCTCATTTTTCTGAGAGGCTGTGTCAGAAGCAGATAGTGGCTTCATGTCTGGAAGCTCCGTGAAAGACACTGGCATCAGTGCAGACTTCGCTAAGAAGTGAGACCTGGGAGCATTGTGAAAGCCTCACGCTGCCTTGGAGGGAAGGGTTGCTGAAGGTGGAAACCAGATCACCTCATTCTGACCATGTGTTAGTGGCTTTGTACCTGAGAGATGTCAGATTCAAGGTACGTGTGTATCAGTATGGCTGTCTGGTCTGGGATGCTGATTCTTGTTTTTACACTTTATTTCCCTTCATGTTGTTCCAACAGGATTCTGGTCTTAATCATCTGCAGGAAATGTGGAAGGGGGACACACTGTGGCTTCCTGGGGTCACTTTCCTCAGGAGGGTGGACAGGGCAAGGGCAGGGAGGAGGAGGAGGCTTCCCCCACAAATAGGAGCCTTCCTGGCTGGGGAGGAGGAAGAACCCCGGGGGCTTCCGCAGTGGTGGCAGACCCCAAGGAGGGGCCAGCACTGGTGCGGAGCGGTGCAGGAGGGGTGGATGCTGGGCATGGGGCTCCTGTGGGACAGGGACTCTGGGGGGGCTCTTTCCTCCCCACATTTGGCCATTGTGTCACAGGGAAGCTCTGGAAGGAGAAACCTTTTAGAAGATGGGCAATGGGGCTTCTGGCCCCTGGAAACTGCACTGAGGGCTCCTTCCCCGTTCCCATTGGCTGGGTCCCCTCTGGCTGTGAAAGTGGAATCCTGGCGTCACCTGGGGGGTCACAAGCGGGATGTCATTTCCTAGTAGGGGTGCTGAGCTCACCCAAAGGTGAGGTGACCCTGGGGGATGGATGCACTGGGCTGAGGGGCTGAGGGAGGCAGAGGAGGCAGCTGTGCAGGTTCAGCAGGGCGGGAGGAGGCTGGCAGGGAGGACGGCTGAGGGAAGAGGGCGCAGGCAGGGTGCAGAGAGACATTGGGGGTCTGCTCGAGGCCACAAAGCACAGTCTCCCTCTCTGTTTTTCTCACTTCTCTGGAGCCTGGGCTGGGCGCGGTGGGGAGGGGAGGAGTTGGGGTCCCTGCCCTGGCAGGGCCTTCGTGGTTTTCGTGAGTGTGGAGATGAGGGGGGCCATCTAGCCTCTGCTTGTATCTGAGCTCTGGGCAGGAAGCAGGTGGACAGCAGCCAGCCCTTGGCATCCGCTGGCCCCTGAGTTCTTCTCTGGCATGGAGGATGGAGCTGGTGGCCCCCTGGGCTGAGATGACCCAGACTAGTGTTGGTAGAGGGATGGGGACTGTTAAGCACCAGCCACTCAGGGCAGTGGGGTGCTGCAGGGGCTTAGACATGAGGTGGGGATCTGGATGGGGAAACGGAGGCCAGAGGAGGAGTGGTTTGTCCAGGCCTTCCAGGGACCTTGTGGTGGAGCTGGGTATAACGTGGGCACCCCCAACCCCCAGCTTACCACATGGCAGCAGCCCTGTGCTCTTCCTTGGCATGTTTCCTGCCTAGAAAGGAATGCAGAGCCCGTGGTAGAGAAGGGTGTGCTCCAGCATGTTCCGTGTGGACCACATAGGGTGAAAACCAAGGTGAAGCATCTCCTTGACAGAAAGCTCCTGTCTCATTGAGGCAATGACATTTGCCCAAATGGTGAGCAAGGGAGGCGGCCTCTGGCTGGAGGGGTGTGGTGCAGGGCAGCCCTCAGCCTGCCCACCTCAGCCCACCCCCAGCTGCGTTCTCTCTGATGTGAGCAGAGAGTCTGTGTTGTCACCTCATTGGGAGCCTGTTTATTTGAGCTGGGGTTGCCCTGCTGCCAGGCCTCCCCAGATGGTGGTCTACAAGGGGGCCAGATTATGTTTTGGGTTCTTTTTTAGCCCAGAAGTAAAATTCTCCCCACCTGCAGGCCACCTGCTGACCACATCTACTCAGGGGGTCTCCTGGTCTCTGAAGCTATGCAGCTTGTCCCCTGGGGAGGACCTGGGACTAGCAATGGCAGAAGGGCCAGCCTGTGGGCCGACTGGTGTGGGCAGTGCCACTGCTGTTCCCCTTGAAAGAATAATGGAGGATGAGTGCCATCTTTCAGAATTAACTTCCTTCTCCCAGTATCAGAGGTCCTGTATTTCATTAGAAGCATCTAGAACTTCATTTGCTTTTGTTAGTTTGAAGGCTGCCTGGTGGACTGTGTGTGCAGTGGCCCCAGAGGTGGGGACAGGGGATGGCTCAGAGAGAGGCAGAGAGAATCCACACCTGAAGGTCATGGCAGCCCTGACTGTGCCCTGCCCCAGACCTGCCTTTTGGGGGGAAGGGCACTGATGAGTTCTGTTTTTGTGGCAACCTTAAAGACCGGAAGGCTTTCTGATTTAAAAGCCTGTGTGCCTAAATACAGTGCAATATTATTCAGTTTTAAAAGAAAGGAAATTCTGATACCCAGGGCAGTACCTGCCGAGGACAGTATGCTCAATGAACCAGACAGTTATAGAAGGACGGATGCTGTGTGTCCTACGAGGTCCCCAACTAGTCATAGGTATAGAAGGGAAAGGTGGCTGCTGGGGTGAGGCGAGGGGACTGTGGGGAGGGGAGAACTCTTTGGGAGGAGGTGGTGATGGCTGTCCAAGTGGGTGGACATTCTTTTCTTTTTGAGACAGAGTCTTAATTTTCTTGCCCCTGGAAGAGTGCTGTGGTGTCAGAGCTCACAGCGACCTCAAACTCCTGGGCTCAAGCAGTTCTCTTGCCTCAGCTTCCCAAGTAGCTGGGTCTACAGGAGCCTGACACAATGCCCAGCTATTTTTAGAGAAGAGGTGAGCCACTGTGCCCAGCCCAGGGTGGACGTTTTTAATGCCACTGAACTGCACACTCAAAAAATAAGTGATAAATTTCACATTGTGTGCATTTTGTCACAATTAGAAACCATTCTTACATCTGTACACTGTGGTCTGTTATGCTTTTGTGTTGACCCTGGCTGGCCTGTAAGCCTGGAGTTGGGCAGGTGGTTCAGCTGATAAGCCAGCGTCCAGCACTGGGGGGGTGGCAGAGAGTTCAGAAGAGATTGCAGGGCTTTGGGTGTCCCTTGACCTTTGCCCCTTTGCACTGCTGGCATCTTACCAGAGACAGAAATGGATGGGATGAGGGACATGGATCCTCAGGAGGGCTCTGGGCAGTGAACTTGCTTACAAGGCACTAGCATTTTTATTTCGGGCCTCAAAATTCCAGGGCACAGTGACCTCGTATTCTGGCTTGGGTGGCTCACCCTAGTTCATGCTGGACACAATTTTTTTTTTTTCTGAAACAGAGTCTCACTTTGTCACCCTTAGAGTGCTGACCACAGAGTGCTGTGGTGTCATAGCTCACATCAACCTCAAACTCTTGGGCTCAAGCGATCCTTTTGCCTCAGCTTCTGAAGTAGCTGGGACTACAGGCACCTGCCACAATGCCCAGCTATTTTTGTTTTTTTTAGAGTCGAGGTCTTGCTCTTGCTCAGGCTGATCTTGGTCTTGAACTCGTGAGCTCAAGCAATCCACTGGCCTCAGCCTCCCAGAGTGCTAGGATTACAGGCATGAGCCACCAGCCTGGGCACAATTATTAATAGGGTCCTTCTCCACTCTCCAGGGTGTGTCTTAGTGCACATGACACGTTAGAAGGCCTTCCTACCCAGAGGATGCTGCGATGTGCCTTGGCTCCCTCTCTAGCCAGAAGGACTTCTGGCTCCCAGCTCCTGGGAGGCTGCTGTGTCCTGCTCTGGTGTCTGCAGCAAGAGGCTGGTCAGCTGTGGGTAATGAGGCTTAGCCATCCTCTAAAGCCATGTCAGTGCCAGAGTGTCCCGTACAGTGGGCAGGCCAGGGCAGGACTTCAGGGGCGTCCTGAGTGGGGCTGGAGCCTTTGCAGAGTCACAAAGTCTTCATGTGAGCTGTCTTTGTCCAGCTGATGGGGTGCACTCTGAGTCCCTGAAGACAGGGACTAGGGCCCCCTGACCAAGCTTATCTCTCTTCAGCTGGGAATACCAATCCCAGAGGCAGAGCAGGGCAGGGCCGATCCCAGGGCCTTGGTGAAAGGTTGGCTGCGTTGGGGGGAGGGGCGTTTTGCACCTTGGGAGTGTGGGGACACCGGGTGTGTGTGTGTGTGCTAAGGCTGCTAGTTCTGAGGAAAACAAGAGTCTGTGTGGAGGCTCTGTTGACCTTGCCTTACTTTAAAATGTTTTTAAAAATTAAGTCATTACCATTATGCTGAAATAAACCTGTCATAAAATTCTCCATTGCCCCATCCTCACGCGCCCGTGGAGGTGTCTCCCACACTTGTAGTGGGGTGTCCTCGGGTCCCCCAGAAGCCCTCTGTCTGCCAACCCCCTTTGTTGTCTCCCGCATATGGCTGGTGGTGGTGGCCGTCACTCAGGACCACAGAGGAGGAACGCCGCCCTCCTCCAATTCCTGCACGCTCGGCACGGCTAACCTCTGTGTGACTGAGGCCAGGTTGCCGCTCTCCCTGATGTTAATCAGGGCGTGAAGCATGGAGAGACTTTACTGTGACTTCCCGAGAGGAAGTTCTCTTCTCAGCAGCCTTTTAAGAGGCTTCTTAAAAGTCAAAATAATTCCCACTGGTGATTTTTAATGCTCTTATTGTATGAATTGCACAAAAATATTCAGCAGATTAATGTAGGTTTTTTTCCCTTTAAGCTCCATGGTTATCAGGCAGGAAATGCCAGCCTGTCCCTCCCACCCGCCGCCCTGTCTCTTCCCCACCATCCGTGACTGCCAAGACAGAAGAATTCCCAGGCCTTGACGCCCCCAGCCCTGCCAGCCCTGACAGTGCCCAGGGGCCAACAGGGACCAGCAGGTGACATCCCGGTACTATCACCCCCACCAGCTACAGGCTCTGGCCCTGGCTTCCAGACCACGCCTCTGCCTCAGTTTCCCCAGGAGATGTCCGCTAGGCCTGCTGCTGGCTGCAGTCTGACACATTCTTTGATAGTAGGGACACATTTGATCGTTTCCTAAGAGTGCCAGAAGGAGGCCTCTCTACCTGGTCACTGGGGGCTCTGGAGACTGATGATCCTGAGGGAACAGTTGCATCTGTCCCATAACCTCCATAGCTGACCACCTCCCTGGGGTGACCACCTCCTTAAGTTGCTTCAGGGTATTTTATTTTCCATTTATTTATTTATTTATTTATTTATTTTTTTTGAGACAGAGCCTCAAGCTATCACCCTGGGTAGAGTGCCGTGGCATCACAGCTCACAGCATCCTCCAACTCCTGGGCTCCAGCGATTCTCCTGCCTCAGCCTCCCAAGTAGCTGGGACTACAGGCGCCCGCCACAATGCCCGGCTATTTTTTGGTTGCAGCTGTCATTATTGTTTGGTGGGCCCAGGCTGGATTCGAACCTGCCAGCTCAGCGTGTATGTGGCTGGCGCCTTAGGTGCTTAAGCCACAGGCGCCGAGCCTTTCCCTTTATTTTAATACATTGAGGTAAACAAAATTGGGAGGAATCAGTACTAGCAGATGCTTACTAAGCAAAGACCTATAGGATTTACCTTAAGAGAAAGGAGAGGGTCCCCAGGGAAGGGAATATAGTGGCACCTCTGTGAGTGACCATCCAGGGACTGTAATGTACTGGTCAGCATGGAGAGGTGGTCATCATAAGGAACTAGGTCTGATGTGCTGATACGTACATGTGGTGCATGTCCCATCTGTGAAAATTAGGTCAATCAAAGAAGCATATCAGTGCAGGGAGGTGGGCAGCTGTGGAGGTTCTGCTGTTTGTTAATGTTAATTAATTAATTAGTGTAAATGTTAATTAATGTTAGCAGGCAATGACTGTGTAAAACTATATGACTGAGAGGACAGAGGAGCCTCAGGGGCCAGGCAGGGGGCAGCTGGGGACCCTGACCCTGTAAGGTGACATGCTGATGGTGGACTAGTTGAGTGTGAAGGTATTATTTTATTCATATATTTCAGATCACTTTTTTTGTTTATTTGGCTTTGGTTGGTTTGCTTGTTTTTTGAGATAGGGTCTGCCTCTACATCACCCCAGCCAGAGGGCAGTGGTGTCACGTTAGCTCAGCAACCTCAAACTCTTGGGCTCAAGCCATCCTCCTACCTCAGCCTCCTGAGTAGCTGGGACTAAAGGCACGTACCATCAAGCCCAGCTTATTTCCATTTTTTTGTAGCAATGAGGTTTTGCTCTTTCTCAGGCTGATCTCAAACTCCTGGCCTTAAACTCCTTTTGCCTAGCCCTGAAGTGTTAGGATTGCAGGTGTGTGAGCTACCACACCTGTAATCCTCTGTCAAATTGAATACAAAATATTTTTTACAAATTTTACAAAGTAGCCAACATGTAGGAAATATTTTGTAAACATTTTGTAAAATTTTATAATGAATATTTTGTAATAAAGGTATGTTACCTATAATTTCCCATTTTCTCTATGTATGGCGATTTTATGGGTGACCTTCTATTGTGACTTTCTGTTGTGAGCTCCAGCTTGACTGTGGGTGGCCCTTGCCTGAGGCCTCCTAACACATCTTGTACTAGTTTAAAGGTCTTGAGCATACAGATTTTATGTTCGTGCTTCGTGACTACACTCTGTGCAGTTCTCAGAGACCAAATTCTGCAGGTTGTTTCACTGACTCGCACTCACAGGGGCTTGTTTCCCTGGGCCTTTGGCCATCTCGGTTTACTGTGGGGCTTTGTCGGTAAGAACGTCCTGAGGCCCGGGGGTGGGGGAAACCTTTACTTTTGCTTCTGCCAGGCACCTAGGGCCCTATGTGCCTGTGGCTACCCTAAGTTCCCTTTCCTACATGGCAAACTCACATCCCAAACTTGCAGCAGGAATGTGGGTCTAAATTTTCATTGGAAACATTTCTTCCCTGCATAGAGCCAGGCTGGGAGACGCCCCTCCTGCTGTGAAGGGCTTTTCTCCAAGCCCCTGCACTCAGGGCAGCCTGATGGGGTCAGGCTTCTTGTAGGTTCTGTCTCTGATTTCTGTTTTTATTTTTTATTTTATTTTTTTGAGACAGAGTCTCACTTTGACATCCTGGGTTGAGTTCCCTGGTGTCATAGCTCACAGCAACCTCAAACTCTTGGGCTCAAGTGATCCTTTTGCCTTGGTTAGTTCCAAGTATCTTGGACTAGAGGTGCCGCCATAACTCTGAGCTTATTTTATTTTATTTTAATTTATTTTTTTAAACCGAGTCTCAAGCTGTCCCCCTCGGTAGAGTGCCATGGTGTCATAGCTCACAGAAACCCAAGCGATTCTCTTTCTTTCTTTCTTTCCTTCTTTCTTTCTTTCTTTCTTTCTTTCTTTCTTTCTTTCTTTCTTTCTTTCTTTCTTTCTTTCTTTCTTTCCTTCCTTCCTTCCTTCCTTCCTTCCTTCCTTCCTTCCTTCCTTCCTTCCTTCCTTCTCTCTCTCTCTCTCTCTCTCTCTTTCTTCTTCTTCTTCCTCCTCCTCCTCCTCCTCCTCCTCCTCCTCCTTCTTCTTCTTCTTATTATTATTAGAGATGAGATCACACTTTTGCCCACACTGGTCTGGAACTCCTGAGCTCAAGCAGTCCACCTGCCTCGGCCTCCCAGAGTGCTGGGATCACAGGTGCAAGCCACTGTGAGCAGCCTTGCCTCTGATTTCTATAACTAATCAGTGTCCCTTTATGGACCCAGCTCCTGCCTGTTTTTGCCCTATGGGAATTTTCCTAAATTTTTAGTGAGCTCAGACATATATTTAAAGATTACTACTGCATGCTTCCCAGTGTTTCTGGCTTATCCTACTGATTTTCCGGACACTCTGGTCTGCAAACCTGGCCTACCTCAGGTTTGCTCTCCTCCGTTGTCTGACATGATGCCTCATCGTGCTGCTGTCACCTTGGCAGTTTACTGAGCTGTTCTCTGTGTTGTGTAGTTTTGAACTCATAGAACTCAGTAAATTAGGTAGGGATCAGTGTCTTGTCTCTCAGGTGCACCTGCTGGGGGGGGTTACTCAGGGTGGCTGGGGGGCGGCTAGGTCCCAATCTCTGCTGTGCTGTGGTGGCTCTCTGGCCTCCTGGAGGGAGGGGTTTGCTCATAGTCGCTGTGAGTCCCTGGAGGGGCTACCTCCACCCCCAAGCAAGGGCAGGGGTGAGCCCCCCACCAGCATTATCCCAGGGCCCACGGCCTGGAGAGAGGGTGGCACCCTGCCCAACCTCTGGGAGGTAGACGGATGGACTCTTTCTAGCCTGTCTGCCCGGGCCTGTGGGGATTCTGTGAGGTTTCCCCATCAGTCCTCTGGAGACCCCAAGACTAGGCTCCAGCTCTCTAGTATGAGGCAGCCCCTGGGAAACCTCTTCATGTTCCAGGTTTCTTCTCTTTTCTCAGTTGTGCCTGACTGGACACTGTCTCCTCCGCCTCATCACCCCTCCACCTCTTCACCCCTCCACGACTCCTCTGTATCTTCCTATCTCCCACCCTCCCGGCCTGTAGGTATCAGGCCAGTGACATGGGGGCTCTTGCATGAGTGATGCTGTCTCGTGTCTGGTGCTCTCCTGCAGTCTGTGCATTGGTTGGCAGGTGCTCAGCTGTGTCGTGGGCCCACTGGGAGGCCCAAGGTCAGACTTTGCTTGGGCAATGGCCCTCATTGCCTGGAATGAGGCCTATGTCCTATACCCATGGGCTTGCTGACCTGTCTCAGAAATGCTGGCTAGCTAAAAGATCTTGGTCCAGTTGCAGGGGCCAGAGGTCCAGAGAGCTTCATTTGGCCCAGGCTTTCTGTGAGCTTTGTACTGTCCCTTCATTAGTGTTCAGGGAGGCAGTACCCTCTGCGCCTCTGGCCACAGTGGCCAAGGGGCAGGACAAATGGCTGGGCCAAAGGGCAGTTCCAGCAGCTGCTCCCGGTGGCCTGTGGAATCCTGCACCGGCCCTCCTGGGGATGAAGATGCTTGGGTGTCATGCTCCTCTGCTCTCTGGCACTAACCTCGGCAGCCATCACCCTGAGAACATGCTGAGAATCTGACGTATTATTTCACGTCAGAAATGCTGGCCTGGAGGCTTAACCACATGGCTGAAGGTCACAAAGCATTCATGAAGCCAGTGTGAAGGGCGCTTGTTGTAAACACACACTTAGGGACGTTTTTCTGTTCCTTGTGGGTTTACAGCATTCAATAGGCAATGAGATTTATCTCACAATTTCATCCTCATTTTCCTACAAAGATAATTCCATGCGATGTCCTCTGGCATGCTGTGCATCCCTTTCTGTGTTCCTTGACTTTGAAAATGTGAAGGTATTATAAATAAGTGCAATAAAAAGCCGATTCTGTACAGAATGAAACCAAAAGCCTCTCTAATTGCATCTGTTAATCTTGTACACATCTTCATTAGGGGTTTTGGGATATTGGAAAGATGCATCAAAATTGGCAATTAAAGTATCCTACCTCTTTCTCCGTAGGCAGCTGAGGGTGAGGATGTGTGCTGGAGACCAGTCCACGCTGAGCCTGCCCCCTACAGCTCAGCCGCCATGAGGGTCTATTTCTCGGGGTGCACAGACTCAGTCACCAGCCATTCCAAGGCCTGAGTGCTCAAAGCGCCAAGCTGACAGTGTGTGAGCGCTTCAGCCCCAGCCAAATGTAGGTATGATGGGCCGCGTTTTGCAGATGGGAGATGGAACACCGGAGCAGTAAGGACGGTGCACAGGGGCCTGGCAGGGTTTGTATTCAGTTCTGTGAGTCTGAGTCACAAATGCTGTGGTTTTTCCTTAAAGTACAGGCTTCCCTGAGCTGTGGACATTGGTGAAATGTACCTGGCTTGCAAAGTGGCTCTTCTCCAGGGTCCTCGAGCAGCCCTGAGTGAGCCATCCTACTTTCCCCGTGGGATTCCCTTTCTACGGTGTCCCAGGCCACCCAGTTAGTCACAGTGCTGGGCCTTGCACCTGGCTTTCCCCATCAGAGGCTTTTGGGCGCCACAAATGGGCTCAGCCAGGGTGGACACAGGAGAGGGAAGATAGGGTGGGGGGGATGGGAGGAGGATGAGCAGAAGTTGGGGAGACAGAGGACAGAGAGAGGACTGGCCAGCTCCCCTCCTGCTTCCTCCTGCTTCTGAACATGGGCATTTGCTTTCCATAGTTGAGGGTGAGGAATTAGGAAAACTTTAAGAGAAAAACACTGAAGTAAAAGTTTATTGGTCTAATTGAGGCAAGAATTATGGAATTTATTTTCCAGAGGAATGGGGGTATTTAATCAGACGCTGATAAATAGGTCCACTGGAGTCTTGTTCAGAATTTCAGAGGTCTTTATCTTCCTCTTGCTGCTGCCATGGTGAGCGGCATTAACTCGTTTTGTTTGTACTATTATTTTAATTCTGTTAATTAACTCAGCAAGCCAGATGCGACATTTGTAAAGGTGTCAGGAGCATTCTGTGCAGGAACATCCATGTTCACCTGGGAGGGTGTCTTGCTGGGATTTCTTTGGGCACCAGTCCCTGCAGGAGCAGGTGAAGGTCCCTCCGCTGAGCCCAGGGCGGCACCCCCATCACACCGTCCCTGCAGGAGCAGGTGAAGGTCCCTCCGCTGAGCCCAGGGCGGCACCCCTATCACACCGTCCCTGCAGGAGCAGGTGAAGGTCCCTCCGCTGAGCCCAGGGCGGTACCCCCACTACACTGTTCCTGCAGGAGCAGGTGAAGGTCCCTCCGCCGAGCCCAGGGCGGCACCCCCACCACACCATCTTTGCCAGGGAGGGTCTGGGCTCAGTGCAGGTGGCTGGGGTTTTGCAGTCTGTCTTCAGGATGGACAGAGCAGATGTGGTGATGTTTAAGGACACCAGGAACCTTCTGGATGGAACACCACTTGTCCTTAGAAGTCCTGCTGTCAGTCATTGCAAATGGTGGCTTGCTTAACCTTGCCCTGTGAGCAGCAGAAACAGCTTTGGGGGATGAGGCCTTCAGGTTCTCCCTTCTCACTGAAGGGCAGTGACGCTGCATGAAGTCCCAGCACCTGCCACCCAGGCCTCTTCCTCAGCAGTAAAGATCCAACTGCAGCAGCAATAAACCCTCATGTGGGTGTTAAAATGTGTGCATGTGCTAAATCCTCCACACATGTGCATGTGGTCCTCATGTTATCCTCAGAGCGACCTTGTGCCATATTATTTGGAAATGAGACAAGTTAAGAATCTCCATCAAAGCCACACAGCCGAGAAGTTACATATTTAGAAACAGCAGGGATTCAAATGCTGGGTTAAATGCAGCATGTACATGTAGAATTCATTTTAGAACATTCTAGAATGTGGTTTCATCTGTTTCTATGCTGTTGGGCACTGTGCTGAGTCCTGTGAGTCACTTTGTCTTCAGGGCCTGGAGGGAGCTGGGGTGAGGTGGCCCTATGGAGGAGGTGGCCTCCTGTGCTTGGGTCAAGGGCTGTCTGCATAAGTTCACATTGAAGAGGGTCCTTGGAGGTCACCCGGAGCAAAGGTTGGGTGTGGGGGCTCTGGGTTGGGTGTTGGTTGCCTGCCTGGCCGTGCTGTATGTCCTGGGTAAACCATGCCACCTCTCTGTGCGTCTGCCTTTCTGGCTGCTGAAGGCGGCGTGGCCGTTCCTGTGGCAGGGCCTTGCTGGGAGGCTCTCAGCACAGGTCTGCAGGTGGCAAACACTTCTGGGCTCTCAGAGCTATTATCCACTTGCACATGGCCTTGGAGAATGCTTCCCTTTTTTCTCTATAGATTACAAAAGCAATGCCTGCTCATTGTAGACGTTTAAATAATTCCGAGGCATATATGTCTGCTCCAGATTGGGAGCCTGCTTCGAACTCTGCCCTGCCACTCCAGTCCTCTGCAGGAAAGAGCCACTGCCAGCCAAGCCTGATCTTTCCCCTACATATTTATAAACACATACACGTACCTTCTTTTATTTTTGTATCATTGAAATCACTCGGTGTTCGTAATAATGCCTGTTCTCTAGTGTGCACACACACACCCATCAGGATATCCAGGCCATGCTTGTGTTGCTGGAGATGTATTGTCAGTGTTAGGAGATTTTTCTCTTCTGTGGCACAGTCTACCTCAATTTATTTGTCCCCTTACTTGATAGTTATTTAGATATCTGCCTTCCACCCTTCCTGCACCTGTTTTTCAATAGGAGGAAATGTTGCAATGGACATCTCTGTACATTCATCTTTAGTTTGGAGGAAGATTTGGATACAATGAAAGAAAATCCAATACGTTTGGTATTTGCCCAGGGGTCTGAGACCTGGCTGGTGAGTGCATGCTTTCCACCCCTGGGACATGCCTGTAGGGGCAGGCAGGCCATTTGTCCATCTGTCAGGGACATGGCAGGGATGTTTCTGAGCTGAGGTGCATAGCTCTTTAGAAGATTATTTCTGGGCTGGCATGCGTAGCAGTCATAGAGGATTGTTTAGCTCAAAGCACATGCACATATCTAAATAGATGTGTCAATGAAAAAGAAAATATCGGTAGTGAGAACCATATTAAGAAAATAAATAAATTGAAGTAGACTGTGCCATGGAAAAGAAAAAATTCCTAAACAGTGACAATTGATATTGAGAGAATTAAAGGTTAATTTATAAATGGGAGTGCATCCAGGAGAAGATTTCCAGGCAGATGAAAGGTTTGAAAGCCGTGCATGAGGCCAGGGGTGGTTAGCCTGAGAAAGGTGTGGGGACACTGTCATTAACACATGCTGGAAGCACTTCACGTGGAGGAGGAAGAAAATTTTTTCTAGGCAGCTTAGGAGGGTAGAGATAAGACTAGTGGATACAACTTAGAGGAGGCTGATTTTGACCCCATGCGGGTCTAGATTGGGCTAGACTTCCAGGGCTGGACGTCCAATCCCTGATGAGGGAGTGGTCGAGGAGTGATCCTCTTCCCTCCTAATACAGGGTCTGATAAATAAACTATTTTAGAAGAGAAGAGAAAGGCATATTCAAAAGCCAGAGCTTGAGACCCTTGAGTGGAGAGAAGGCCCAAGGGGGTGAGCAGAGGCTGGAGTGTTCGGTCCAGGGAGTGGGGACCAGGTCAGCCCAGATGCTCATCAGATGAACTGCTGTTGGCCACACAACCTGTGGGGCTCAGCCAAGGTAACTGCAAGGTCAGGTGAGAGGAACTGTATCCACATGAGAGCTGGAGACAAAAACTGTCAATGAGAAGAGGAGCCTCACGGCCCTGAGAGACCATCGGGTGACTACACACAGGACAAATGCACACCCAAGGAAATAGAAATAATAACACAGTCTGAAAACAGCTGCAAGGTGGGAGAGTTCAGGACTCTCAGGGAGACTGAGGAGGGAACAGAATCCCTGAAGTGGAGTGGAGGTTATTCGTACAGGACATGTCCAGTCCCTGGGACACAGACTCTGAGACAAGAGTTTGGCGGGAGGCATTTATTGAGAGGACTTAGGAGTGATGTCTTGGAGAGATGTGGGGGCACTCAGGACAGGGAGCCTGAACAGTAACACAGTTGCAGCAGAGACTGTGCGTGTTTCCACACAGAGATCAGAGTTGTGCCCTATGAATCGGGACGCACGTATCCCCGGGCAGTACAACTGCCGACAGCCAGGCTTGACCCCAGTGGCTGGTTGGGGCAGTGACTTGGATGGAGTGACACTCCTCGTTTTCTAGGCACTTTGGTGGCAGGTGCCAGCAGGTGTCCAGGGTCCAGCACTCTCATTTCTTTCTTGATTAATACAAGGCTGTTTCCTGGTCCTCATGTGTTTATTAGATTTGTGCTTTCTATAAATGTTGTTTCTCTTGTGTTCTAACCTAGCCAAATGGCTCCCAGAAATTACGCTTTGAAACAGTTCTAACTATGAGGACATTTTTCCAATAAAAAGCCGTGCAAGGTAATGTTCATGTATATTTCACCACTGCTTTTGTTGGAAATTATTCCCATGTTTTGAAAAATGGGAAATTTGTTGCTATGAAAAAAATCACCAAAGCAATACAGCCTGAAACCAGTGGGAATCCTGGAAAACTGTGTGTGTGTCTATGTGTATGTTTGCGTGTGCACGTGTGTGCACACAGAGAGGATGTTTTAGCTTAGAGCTACCTGCCTGGGTGTTCCCAGATGTGCCTTGGGCTATGTGATCTCTGGCCTGTGCGACTGACTGAAGTTATCAGGGTTCCAATCCCAGGGAGGGGTATACAGTTGGGACCATCAGCCACCTGACCCCAGCCCCTCCTCACCTGCAGTGTCTGGATCCCCTAAACACAGTATGCGCTGTGGTTTCTGGTGATCTTAAAATGCTTGCTGTTCTGCAGTTCTGTAGCTGTTATCATAATCCTCCCACAATGACATGAAAATCCATACTTGGAACAAGCAATTCTGAACGTCCATATTAGGATTTCAGAAGGAGTCTCTGAAGCTGTACCCCCCCACCCCCCCAAAGACTTTGGGTTTTTGAACCCCTTTGCTTTTTAACAGGGCTTTCACTTTCCCCTGACTTGCTCCACCGTCGGCTCAGGAACCGCTAATGTTTCCCTCGTGGCGCAGCAGAGACGATCTTTCACCTTCCTTCTTCTCCCAGATGCGCCTGTCATGGCAGGAACATAATCACGGTATTTACTTTCCCCCGGCCACCCCGTATGTTTGTCAACTGTATTAGTTTCCTGGGGCTGCCATAACAAATTACCACAAATTGGGTGGTTTAAAATAACAGAAATTTGTTTTGTCATACTTCTGGAAGCCAGAGGTCTGAAATCAAGGAGTTTGGGGGCCAGGCCCTCTTCAGAGGTTCTGGGGGAGGGTCCTTCCCGGTTTCTCCTGGCTGAGGGCCTGGGTGTCCCTGGGCCCCAGCAGGGTAACTGCATCGCTGCTCTATCCGTGTGTGGCCTTTTCTTCTGTCTCTTCAAGGGACACTTGTTGGATTTAGGGCCTACCCAGATGATCAAAGATGACTGAGTCTTGAGACCCTTATCTTAGTTGCATGTAAAGACTCTATTTTTAAATAGGGTCATAGTCACAGAGTCTGGGGTTAGAATGTGGGCATAACTTTCACGGACTGCTGTTTAATCCACTACCTCAATCAAGATGTGTATGAAATTGCAGATGCTGAGTGCACACCTACCAGCTTGGGGCCACGAGCAGTTTAATAGTTGAAGAAAAAGAAGTGGACTTTATTAGGCTGGGAGCTCACTTGGGCTGAGCAGGTGAAGCCCATGATGGAACAAGAGGAATTCATTCTGTAGGCAGAGGGGAGCCCCATGGGGGTGTTTGAGGTGAGACGAGATACTCAGATGTCAGCCACATGTGCCTGTCCCTTCATTCAAATGTGACTGTCCCATTCTGGGGTACCTGTGGGGACAGGTCCCTCCCCTTTAGCTCCGACCTCTGCTGTGGCGTGGCTGAGTGGAGGGGGCTCTTCTGCAGAGTGGCGGGCTCCTGGGAGACTGTTCTTCCTCTGTGGCAGCTGAGCCAACCTGGAGTGTGGAGGGTGGCAGGGCTCAGGTTGATGGCACTGCACTTAGCTGCACAGAGCCACAGGGACATAGGGAGCCCTGGTGGCAGCCCAAGGTGGGGGTTACCACATTGGTGTGACTCCACCAGTCTTGTGGGTGAAGTGCTATGAGGTATGTGGGTGGGCTCCATTGGGGTGGGCCCTGGAGACCCCTGGTGAGGGTGGTGGAAGGCCGTGCCATCTTTGAGCCCTCCCAGGGCTGGGACACACCTGCCTGTTGAGGGCTTCCCTGGACAGTCTGCTCCTGGCCCTCGAGCTGGCCCTTTAGCCTACGAGGAGCCACACCCCACTCCCACATTCCCACCACCACCCTGTAGGGCCACCCTCATCTCTCAGGAGGGGCGGGATGGGGGGCCCTGGGTTTGGACTGCATTTGGGCTGTGCTAACACTGGTACCCTCCCCTGCCCCAGACCTCTCCTGGGGCCTGTTATGCTCCTGGCAAAAACACACAGAAAGTTATAATTTACCCAGATGGACAGAGTGCAGGTGCCAGCATCTCATGTATTGCAAGGAATGAAACATCTCTGTGGTCCTGGCCCTGTGCTAGTTGTGCCTGTGGATGGGGTGGGGTATCCCCTCAGGCCCCCCCAGCCCAGGGCACCCTGGGGCGTCTTCACATGGCACTCCCTTTTCCAGCTGGTGACAGAACAGGGCTGGCATCAGTGTCCCCCCCATCCTGCCTTCTGCAGTGGCCACCGTAGGACTGAACCCAGAAATGCAGCCTCCACTCTCCTGAAGGAGCAGGTGTCAGGGTGGTCCTGAGCCAGCAGCCCAGGCCCCCCACTGGCCGGGACTCTCCAAGCTGTTGTGAGTCTAAACATTTTTATTGCTCTGGGAGTGCTACAGGCCCGTTACCAGAGCAGTTGGGAACTTAATTGGTAAAATTAAGGACATGTACTTAAGAACTTCTAGTAAATTTTCAGTAATGAATTAATACCAGCTGGTCCTGCTGGGAGTTCTGGTACAGCTGGGCTTTTCTGTCTGAAAATTGGCCCCAGAGTTAGAGGATGCTACAGGGCAGCAGTTCTTGGCCTGAGCTTTCCCTGGGCTGTGAGAGTGAGGACTGGGCAGGACCTTGGGATAGCAGGTTTGGATCTATGGGAGGAGGAAAGGAGGGTGGGGGACCAAGGCCCATCTCCCGCTTCTGCTACCTGGCATCACACGGGCTGCCCAGGCTCCAGGAGCACAAACCCTATTACATACAGTTCTAATGGGGACAAAGGAGGGGTGCTTGGTAAAGGACTGCAAGGTCCCACTGCCAGGGCTCTGGAGAAAGTGGCCCCTAGGGACAAACATACCTGGACCTCACAGACGCCTTCCTCCCACTGGCCTTCCTAGAGCCCGGGCAGGGACCCCTCTCTGGTGCACAGACCCTCAACATGCAGGGCCTTAGGGGTGAGATCGCGGGTGCTCTCAGGCCTTTTACCTACATTTGCATATTCTCATCTCCTTTGAGAATTCTGAATTGACCCAAGGGAAAGCAATACAAACAAATCCATGAGGGCCCTCATGGCTGGCTCCTCCCGTTCACGCTGTCAGCATCTGCAGAAATCACAGCCTCCGCGATGGTCACCAGGATGGGGTTCATGGCTCACTGATGGGTCATCAAGCCTGGTCCTGGCCCTTCCAGCAAAAGGTGTTGCCCTGAGAGATTTTTCCAGAAACAGAGTGGTTTATGTGGGAGGTGCCTCCCTGGGAGTTTTACTGTGCTCAGTGGGGAAAGGAGTGGGCAATGTAGACAGTGAACCCCACAGAGGATTGAGCCTGGAGCAGGCTCTGAATGGGCTGGGGGTGGTGGTGAAGAAGAATCTGGAAGGCTGTGGTGTGATGACCACACTCAGAAGAGGCACAGGAGCGCCTGGGCGTGGGAGGGGCTGTTTCTCAGGGGGACAGAGCCGTCACCTGCTGAGTCCTGAGATCCTACACCTGCTGACCCCACTGCGAGGCCCAGAGTGGCCCAAGGCCTGCCCGTGGTGGGAGCCTGGTCTTCTGAGTCTAGCGGGAAGCTGAGGTTATGTTTTGACACATCTTACTTCTGAACCCAGTTGGTCACTTGATAGATTGGTTCCCAGACTAACTGAACATTAGAGTCACCTGAAGTTTTAAAAATGTACATTTCCGGGGGGAGAGTGGCTGGAGGGAGGGTAATCGGTGGGACCACACCACCTACGGTGCATCTTACAAGGGTACATGTGAAGTTTACTAAGTGTAGAATATAAATGTCTTAACACAATAACTAAGAAAATGGCCTGAAGGCTATGTTAACCAGTGTGATGAAAATATTTTAAATTGTATATAAAACCAGCACATTGTACCCCATGATTTTGATGTACACACCTATGATTTAAAAAAAAAAAAAAAAAAAAAAAATACATTTCCAGGCCCATCCCAGCACTGAGAAGAGGTTTGGGAGCATATCCATTAAATAGGCCAGTCATCACTGGCCCTCTGTATAGTGTACATACTTGGTAAAGATTAAGGAAATATTTTAGTCAGCTGAATTAAAAAAAGAGAGAGAGAGAGAAAGCTGACACTGTGGTGATGACAATGTCCCAATCTGAAACTCTAGCTCAAGGGCCATACCACTTGCCTGGAGGGAGCTGTGAAAAATGCAGGTTCCTGGCCTAATCTAGAGAGCTGCATCTAGAGAGCAACCTTGGCGTGGGGCTCTGGAGCGCCCACCTGAACACATGCCAGGGGAATCTGGTGCCAGGGAAGTAGGGGCTGCCACCTCCTGGGTCTTTCCTGGCTTCTGGTCCTGTGCCCTGTGACCCAAGAGATGTCAGACGCTGGTGGCGTGGTCTTCATGAATAATGCATTCTGGAGGCCAGCTACAAAACCATTGATTAATACAGATTCCTGCTAACACAAAATCAGAACCCGCAGAAAAAGCCTGGAAGTGAGGCCTTTGATGTGCCCCCCGGGGTCAGGGTCATGGGACCTGTTACACTCACTGGAAGCTCTGTGCAAACCAGCCATGGCTCCTTGCCTGGAGTGGGCTGCCATGGGCTTGGCTGGGGTGTGACTTTACACATTTAGAGACACTTTCCTGGAAGTTGCTCTCTGATCTGTTTGTACTAAACATCGCCTCTGTGTTTATAGCAAAATTGATCAGTTTTTGACAGATAACCTCGGGAAACCCACAGGTTCTGGGGATGTCACGTCCTACCCAGTTGCCTTCTTTTTGTGCCCTTGTCTTGGGTGCATTTCTTTAGCAAATTTAATGGACTCAAACTTCATTTTGGCTTTATCGCTCAGTGCTGGTGGTGTGGGACTTGGGGCATCTTTTCTGGTATTTTAGCAACATACATACCCTCAGTACATACCCTCAGAGATGCAAATTTCTCAGCTGGGAATTTATTACAAAGGTCTTTAAGACTCAGCAATGGGGGAGAAACCTCCTTCCTTTCAGTCTGCAGTCAGCCTTCAGGTAAGCCGAGGTGGGCGTGTGCAAGTATATCTGGGGGGCTATGGAGTAAGAAGCACTCTGGCAAGATGGGCTTTCTTTTGAGGGTCTGCTGCTGGCAGTGCCACCAGCTTTCTGTGCTCCACAGGGCGCCTCACCCCACCCAGCAGGATGAAGTGCGTAGGCCAGGATACAAGGCCAAGCAAGGTCATGTCAAACATGGGATTTGTGGGTGCTGTAGTGACCGCAGATGCTCAGCTCCTAAGACTGTGAGCTGTGGCAAGCCTGTCCACCGGGGTGTCAGCCAGCTAGAGTTTGCCTGGAGCCTTCAGTCTGTAGCCAAGCAGTGAGCTGGATGCTACTTTGGGGCTCTGAGAGTCCTGAATTCTTACTGCGTTGCTGAAGATTCAACATACAGTTTTTTTTGAGGTTATCCTTGTGGAACCATTCCATAAAGCTCTCAGAAGAGACTCTGACCCAGTGGACCAACCAAACCAGTCTGGAAGATGTGTGGGCTGATGTCTGCAGACTACAGCAGCTGTGGCCTTGGAAGGGGCTATAAGTTCCCCCATTGTGGTGGTTCCTGCTGTGCAGCTTAGAAGGTACAATAATCTCCAGCTCCACTGTTACTGCTAATGTAAGCAATGTTTGTAGAATTCATACCTAATAATTTAGGATGGTTATGTCTGGTTAAAGGTGTCATTTGTCTGTTAAAACTAGTCTGCAGACTGTCTCATGAATGCTTTGTGCAATGATGTTTGAAGGCAATAAGTGATGGTGTATTTTGTTTCTAATAAGATAAACTTTTTTGTCTTTGCTCTATCTTATTAGGGAGTTATACGTCAGTGTTTATGCTGTATAGTACAGTAGGTGTAAAATAAATTCTTTAAAAGAGGAAAAAAAGACTCAGCTATGAAGATACACATCTCTGCAGTATTTATCATATTGGAAACCTGGAAACAGCCTAAATTTTCTCTGTCGTGAATTAGTCCAAATAGAACATGGGTGAGCCACCTGATGGCATGCAATCATTAAAACACTTACACGAAGGCTGTGTTAATCAGTTCAATGAAAATATTTCAAATTGTGTATAAAACCAGCACATCGTACCCCATGATTGCATTAATGTACACAGCTATGATTTAATAATAAAAAAATCCCATACCTTTCAAAAAAACAGGAGTTAGTCATATGGGGACATCTTGTTAATAGATAAGGTTTTAAATGGCATCACAAGAGCAGATACAGCAAACCTTCTTTTGGTCAAAGATGAAAACTAAAAACAATACACCTGAGTATTGTCTGTAGGTACATATGAGTTCTGACAATTAAGTTGGAGAACTCACCACTGTGGGCGCACGTTGGCAGTGTTGTGCAAACAGGTCGGTGCAGTTTCATCATCTCAGCGTATCAGCGTCTCACAGCTGCCTCCGTGTCGACATTTGGTGGTATCTTGCTGAGTGGAGTTCATTATTGTGTGTTTTTGTGCACTGTTGTGAGAATGTTGGAGCTTGAATTAGAGCAATGAACAAACATTAACTTTTTTGTTAAACTTGGTAAGAGTGGAAGTGAAATCAAGGACATGTCAGTCCAAGTTTATGGGGTAATACCATGAAGAAAGAGGAATGCACAAATGCTTAGGGGAGAGAAAGTGTCACTGAGGAAGGGAGATCACGGAGCCCAGGAAGGAGCAGAACTGATGAAAACATTGCAAAAATTTGAATTGCGCATCCAAATCGTCAGCTGACTGTGCAGAACACAGCAGACCAAGCAAACCTTGATAGAGAAAGAGAAAAATCTTAACCGAAAATCTTGGCATGAGAAAGATTTGGGCAAAAATGGTCCCGAAGGAGCTGATCAATGAACAAAGGAGAGTCCAAGTTTGCCAAGACCTTCTGGAGAGGCAAGGTGATATTTTGGGCCCTGTCATTACTGGTGATAAAACATGGCTGTACCGATATGACCCTGAAACAAAGCATCAAAGTGCACAGTGGAAGTTAGCAGTTCTCCGCAATCAAAAATATTCCACCGGTCCCAGTCAAGAGTCCACCTTTCCTGGTGTCAGAGGGATTGTTCATTGTGAATCTGTGCCTGTCTCCCCACGCCTGATGGTGGTTCTGAGTTTCCCTTTTGTGTTTGCTGTGCGGTACTTGCTTGGCAGACCTGTGTCCAGGCCTGAGCTAGGACATAGGCAGATGGGAACAGCTTTCCCTACTGGCTCCTGCTGTATATGGGGCCAGTGTGGACACAGCGGCTGTGGCCTGCTACTCCTGCTTGCTGGACACCTGGTCAGGGTCCAGTTGCTACAGGGGCTGTGGGATATTTTATTTTTTAGTGGCAGAGTCTCGCTCTGTTGCCCAGGATGGAGTGCAGGGTCATGATCACAGCTCATTGCACCTCGATGTCTTGGCCACCAGCAATCCTCTTGCCTCAGTTCCCAAAGTGCTGGAACTACAGGCCTGAGCCGCTTGCTGGCCTCCTGTGAGATCATGTAGGGAGTGGCTATAGCTGTGTTTGCTGGTGATGGCTTGACCACACCAGGACTCCTCCAGTGACCATAGTCCCCATGCTGCCTGGAAAGCTCTGGCCAGCCCTGGAGTGCTGTCATCTTTCTGTTGAATTGGGCCCATGACTGACCACCAGATGAATTGGGATATCTGAATTTTGTCCAGTTTTGAGTTTTTTTCTTAAACAAGGTGGATTTAGAGACAAAAGCAGAAGATCCTATTGGATCTGGCTGACAGAAACATGAAGGCAGAAGGAACTTCAGAAATGATTTGACCCCAAACCCCCATTTTACTAACGGGAAAACTGAGGTCCCTATGGGATAGGGGACTTCCCCAAGGACAAGGCAGCTGTTAATAAGGTCAGGGCAGCCCATGTTCTGCTCACCAGCTCCACTCCCAGTGTGTCTGTGCAGGTCCTGAGTATAGGGACCAGGAGTGGCCACAGTGACAGGTCACACCGCTGAGTCCTGCTTATACTGGGTACATTCTGAGTTGGCTAACAGTGGGCACCAGTGGCTGAGGACAGTGGGGCACAGGGGGGCCACACAACTGGGAAGTGATGTCCAGGCCCATGGGCTCTGGACGCCAATGTAAGGTCAAGTGCTTGAAAACCGAGCCCTGGGTTGAGTGCACTTGGGGGAGGAGGGAGGTGTGTGGTGCAGTTTATGGAGTACTGAGAGAGTGAACGCGTGTCAGAAAAGATGGCCCCAGACAGGAAGGGACAGGCATCTCCCCCAAGGCCCACGGCTTGAGCCTTAAGGAGTCACCTGTCACAGAGGGGACTGCAGCATGCAGGGAGCCCACCACCAGCTGCTGTGGGTGGAAGCTGATGCTTCACACCAAGTGCTTTGTGGGTCCGTTGTGTTGAGTGGCACCACTTGCTCCCAAAAGTGCTTATGGATCCTTGCAATCCCATATCTCAAACTAGGAATGGGGGGGGGGCTGACTGGGGGCTGTGACTTAGGACGTGCTCCGGGTAGTGCAGCCTGATGGGACAGTCATCTGGCTGGGGAACTTTCTGAAGCAAGTGTGTGTCTTCAGCAGAGAGACTGCTCCCTGACAATGTGTGACTGGGGAGACATTTGTTCAGGGCTGAGAAAATATTCTGCCATAAACCTCCGGCAGCTCCCCATCACAGGTATATCTTGTTAATGATGTGATGTTTTGGTGTCTCTGACTTGGCTGCCAGCCCTGAGTGCACAGGTGGGGGTGACAAGCACCAAGGGGCCTTCCCAAAGCCTCCCTACCTGTGTGCAGGCCCTCTATGAGCCAGGCTGTGGTCACAGAGGAAGCCAAACTCGTTTCTACTAGTTTGCTCGAGTTTCACTTCAGGAGCCATCACAGAGCCTCAAATGTGAAAGAAGGTAACAGGCAGCATCGGAACCGGGGTTCAAGCCGGGGAAGGGGCCTACGGCACAGGGAGCAGCCAAAGCATTCTGCTGCACAAGCACAGCAGACCCCAGCTGCGGTTGGTTGCTTCGTTCTGATTTTAAAATGCTTGGGATGTGTGTGCATGTCATGTGTGTGAGTGTGTGTGTCTGTGTGCATATGTGCATATTTCCATGTGTGTCTGTGTATGTGAATGTGCACATGTGTGTATTTCTGTGTGTGTCTGCTTATGTGAACATGTTCATGTGTGTGTATTTCCGTGTGTGTGAGTGCGTGTGCATTTTATATTATGAGAGACGAATCAGAGAATTTGGGACCTAGAGAAAGCTACACAGAGGCAAGCCTTGTGCTACGTCCCTGGTGCGTACGGTCCCCCCCCTCACCTGTGGTGTGGGCATCCTGCACCGGTGAGTCTGTAGATCCAGAGGTGCCCCTCCCACCCAGGTCCTTACCCCCCACACAGAGCACCTGCACCTGGCTCCCTGCCCAGCCCCTGCTCCTGGCTCTGCCCTCCCTGGGCCCAGGTAGACCAGGTGCTGTGGGCGGCATGTCCTGGGCTCCCGCCCCTTTTTGGCTGGGTTTAGGGGGTGGGCGAGGGGGTGTGTAGCAGGAGGAGAGTTTAGGGGGCGGTCTCCCCAGGGCTCCTGCTTTGCTGCTGTCTTCTGGCAGCATCTCCTGCTGCTTTCCCTCCTCTCTTTCCCTGGCCTGACCCTCAGCTGGTCTTCTCTGGCTGAAAGTATATAAAACGGTAGGAGCAGAGGAGCTGGCACAGACGCCTGAAAATGTTGGTGTGGACTTTTGTCCTCTGAAAGCCCGAGTCGTAGGTAGCTCACATCCTATTTAGGACAAGGGGGTTATGAGCACAGTGACCTCTTGGAATTTCCTCACCCACAGGGGACAATCCCTGGTCATTCTCAACAAGCCCAAAGCAATCTGTCTGTGAGTCAGGCGGGCTGCTGCGGAGGCATCGAGGTCCTTACTTCACGGCTGAAAGAGTGACTCACTCAAAGTCATGCATTTTATAAATACAGAGTAATTTGCCATCAGGTAATTTACATTTTATGTCTTTTTAAAAACACACTAGAGTGCCAATTACAGAATTGTCTCCAACTTGCTCGATTCTACCAGTCCCCTGGGTCTAATTTCCTATGTGATGCAAAATCACCACGATCTAAGTGGGCAACAGTGCCGAGTCACGAGAGGATGCTTCTCCCTTCCCCGTCTCCGGGGAGCCACATCCTGGCCATCCAGTTACAGAGATCCAGGAGAACGGGCAGTCCAATGTGCTGCCAGAAACTACTATTTGTTTTTTTAACCAGTTGACTTAATCACTTGAATTGAGACAAAACCCCAAACAGCCAGTCTGCCTGCTTGCTCTGTTGAATGGCCACAGCCTGGGGGCCATGTGAGGCTCAGCAGATGGAGAGCACAGCACACCCGGGGGCAGGGGCTGGTGGCGAGGGGTGGGCAGCCCCCTGCCTGTGATTATTGTTAGGGAAGGGACTAGCGGTTCCTATAACCAAACCAGCCTTGGAGGACATCCCAAGCAGGCCAGGACCTCTGTGCTTTTTTTTTTTTTTTAAAATAAACTTTTTATTTTGGAGTAATTTGATATATGCAGAAGAGTTGCAGAGATGGTACACGGACTCTCTGCCCTCCTCAGCCAGGTTCCCTGGCATTAGCATCGCGTCACCATGGCACACGGCCTCTCTGCCCTCCTCAGCCAGGTTCCCTGGCGTTAGCATCGCGTCACCACAAACTCAGCTCTGGACTTGGTTCCGTTCCCACTGGTGGTTTTTCTCTTCCAGGACCCCATTCGGGGTTGGGGGTTATATTCGGTTGTCACATCTGCTTGGTGACACAGCAGTCTGTCGCTGTTTCTCAGACTTGTTTTAACAGTTTTGAGGGGCTTTGCTCATGTATTTTGTAGAATCTCCTTCATATGTCTTTGTGCTTCTGGAGAAGACGGCAGAGGTGGGCTGTCCTCATTACATCCCATCAGGGGGCTCGTACTTCCAACAGGTCACACCACAGGTGACGTTGACCCTGACACTTGTTCCAGGTGTGTCTGCCAGGTTTCTCTACTGCAAAGCTATTTTTTTTTTTTTTCTTTTGGCGGTATAGGGAACTTTATAGGTATAGGAACTTTTTAGGTATAGGTGCGGCTCCCAGGGCCCTTCCCGTTCTTTAGGGGTCTGGGGCGGAAACTGTATCAAGGGGAGATTCTCAGTGAGTTGGGGGACTGAGTGGTCAGGGATGCCCCAGCATCTGAGGGCCTTTCTCCTCCTCTCCTGCTCTGGCCTTCTGGGACTCTTACTCCTTGGACCTTACCATAAGGTTCACCACCCTGTAGCTGGAGTCAAATTCATTGTCATACCAGGTGATGAGTTTAACAAAGTAGTTGTTGAGGGTGATGCCAGCCCAGCATCAAAGGTGGAAGAGCAGGTGTCCCTGCTGAAGTCGGAGGAGATGACCTGATGCCCGGTGTGGCCCAGGATGCCCTTGAGGGGCCTCTGACACCTGCTCCACCACCTTCTTGATGTCATCGCATTTGCAGGCTTCTCCAGACAGCAGGTCAGATCCACGACCGACATGTTGGCAGTGGGGACATGGAAGGCCATGCCAGTGAGCTTCCCATTTAGCTTAGGGATGAACTTGCCCACAGCCTTGGCTGCACCACTTGAGGCAGGGAAGATGTTCTGAAGAGCCCTGCAGCCATCACCCCACAACTTCCCAGAGGAGCCATCCACAGTCTTCTGGGTGGCAGTGACAGCATGGACTGTGGTCATGAGTCCCTCCACAATGCTGAAGTTGTCATGGATGACCTTGGCCAAGGGGGCTAAGCAGTTGGTGGGGTGGGAGGCGTTGCTGACCATGGTGAGGCTGTTATGGTGCTTCCAGGTTCACACCCATCACAGACATGGGGGCATCAGCAGAGGGAGCAGAGATGTGACCCTTTTGGAACCTCTTCTAGCCTTCTCCATGGTGGTGAAGACGCCAGTGGACTCCACAACATACTCAGCGCCTGCCTCACCCCAGTTGATTTTGGTGGGATCTCGCTCCTGGAAGATGGTTATGGGATTTCCATTGATGGCAAGCTTCCTGTTCTCAGCCTTGACTGTGCCATGGAATTTGCCATGGGTGAAATCACACTGGAACATGTAGACTATGTAGTTGAGGTCAGTGAAGGGGTCATTGATGGCGACAATATCCACTTTGCCAGAGTTAAAAGCAGCCCTGGTGACCAGGCTCCCAGTACGGCCAAAGCTGTTTATTTTGACCTTCACTTTCACCAGGGTGCCTTGGGGATGCGGCTGCCTGTTGAGCGGTGGAGGAGCAGAGGCCCTGCAAGCTGCTTCTGCGGCCCCTGTCCACACTCGATTCTTTGGAAGCAGGTGACCAAGTGCAGCCCTCAGAGTGGGCAGGGGATGTAGCTACATAAATTACTAAAAATTCCTCTGTGAAGAAGACTCATCTCGTCTTCCCATTGTTTGTTGATTCATTCCAACATGCACTTATTTATATCACCAGGAAGACATGCATATTTATGTTACACTTTAGGTTATGAGTCAATCCATGTTACTTATTTTGCTTCTTGGATTGTTCCGGCTTTGGCTTTTGGATGAGTTTTTAGGTTGGCTCTTTGTCCTCTGACACGTCCTGCCTCGATTACCGGCACTGCCACACGCTCTGTGCTCATCTTGTTTTCCCCATCCTGACCCTGGAACCAGCCATTTTTCCCAGCAGTCTCAGTTCTTGTTACTGGGGAATGGGCTAGACACCAAGGCCCACAGCTCTGGAGCATAATTGCTCTAGGCATGCTGTTTCTCTGTGCTGGAGCGAGGCACACAGGAGTCCACGTGGACGCCCCGACTCCCCCAGCCTCCCCTTGCTCACCCTGCAGTGCCAGCAAGGCCCCCGGCTGCCACCCGCCTGTTCCTTTCTTGTTTGTTGCACCTGGTAAACATGTCGGGCAGTTTCAGGCCTGTCAGCCATCTCCCGGAGGAACAGCTTTGCCTAGCAGAGCACAGCTGGTTTGTGGTTGCTTTTGTTGTCAGCCTTGCTGTTTCCAGCCAAAGCACCATTTTCCAGAGCTCTGGGGACAGCGAGGCCGTGTTCCCTGTTTGTAAGACTTCCAGCAGGTGTCACTTCACACCCCACTCTGTTTTATGACATAGGGTTTGTGTACAGTAGAGTCCACTCTGTGTGAAGTGCAGTGTGTGGGTTTTGACAACCACATAGAGCCGTGTGTCCACCACCCTGGTGCTGTGTGGTGACCCCTCCTCCACCGGCACCTGGAGGCACTGACCAGCACCCACCCCTCTGGGAGTTGCAGAAATGAACCGGAATGCAGAGCTCTTTGGGTATGGCTGCTTCCCTGAGCTCCCATCTCTAACCCTGAGCAGCACCTCGTGGGGGGACACACCACACTTTATCCCTGTACCTGCTGAAGGACATCTGGGTGGCCACTGAATTTTGGTGACTGTGAGTAAAGCTGCTGTAAATGTTGCACAGATTCTGTGTGAAAATGAGTCTTCAGGCTTAGTGGTTGCTGTTCAGTGTCTGGGGCGCCAGCCACATACACCAGAGCCGGCGAGTTTGAACCCAGCCTGGGCCTGCCAAACAACCATGACACTAAAAAATAGCCGGGCGTTGTGGCGGGCGCCTGTAGTCCCAGCTACTTGGGAGGCTGAGGCAAGAGAATCGCTTAAGCCCAAGAGTCTGAGGTTGCCGTGTGATGCTATGTGACTTGCGAGGCTGTGTTGCAGAAAGTGTTACAGCTTCTACCTGCTTCTTTCAGGAAGCTGGCTCCTGGAGCCCAGGATTCCTGCCCTGGGAATGCACAGACAGCAGCAGAGAGGCCGTGTGTGGGTGTCTTGGTTGTCGGTGCCCACTGAGCACCTATGAGTGAGTGAGCGCCTGCCTGGTGCTGCCGGATACCAGGACGAACCACCCAGCTGAGCCAGGGCATCAGCCAGACTGAGAGATGATAAGAAAACCTTTTGTTGTTAGCCCCTAAATTTGGGGGGTGATTCATTACGCAGCAATAGATAACTAGAACCACTGTTTTCTCTACTGCTTCAGGGAACCAAGCAAAATTTATTGTGTGGGCTTCTAAGCTTAGTTAGGCCAAGACACAGGAGAGGAGAAACACAGCAGGCTGTGCAAAGTTTGTGCTCTTCATATTCCCACCAGCTCATGGGCAGGCACACCACGGAGCTAGCCTCTGCTCAAGTTTAGAAATGGCAGATTTGTAAAACACAGTGCTCGTTAATCAAACCTAATGGTCTCTGATGTTTTTATGATTCAGTTTTGCTAATTGTCGTCTTTCAATCTGTGATTCTCCTATGGAATTTACTCAAAGGCTCTGACTCTCTACAGTTGAAATGAGAATCTCAGTGCATGGATTTCTGAGTATAATTTTTTTTTTTTTTTTTAAAGCAGAGAGAAGGGAGTTTGATTAAATAGACTTTTATAGCCTTGGTTTTCTAAACAACAAAAGTTAATTACAGGGGGTGTCATTTGCAATCGTATATAACTCTTCATCCGTGGAATTCTGAGTAGTTACTAAAACTTGAAATGTCAATCTTGCATTTATTACGTATGCAAATAAAGTATGTAAAATATTCTATCAAGCACTTTAAGTAGTCAGCCAAACATACCCTTTTTATTATTAGATTAGGAAACTCAAACATAGTTACTCTTTATTGGCTTAATTAGCATATTGAAAATACAATTTGGTATAAACTTACTCTTTTCTCATCAAAGCTTGAAACACCAGCAACTATTTTGTGGGATTTGAAATTCTATTCTTTAAGGTAAATAGCTTTGCTTTCTATTAATGCCCTGTTATTTATTTGGACCCAGACAGGGAGGCAGGCTTGAGATTAAAGCATTCATTTAAAGGCTGATGGTGATTTTCTGTTTGTTTGATGCTGAACTAATATTGTTCCACTAAGGAGGAAATTTCATTCTTTCTGCTTGAAGGCCCAGATAGCACTTCCAAGGTCTTGGCTGATGGGAATCCGTCACTGGGTGCCTTTCTGGGAGTCAGCAGGAGCTGGAATAGGCCCTGAGAGAGGTGGGGTGGGAGGTGGAAAGGGGAGAGAGTGAGTCTGGGAAGGCGACACAGGTGGGCAGAGGGGCCTCAGCCCCTGTTTCTCAGGGTCGACCTGACCTTCCACACTGGACATGCTGTGTTAGGTTTGTGCTGTGTTAGGTTTGACTATCACCTCCTCCAGAGCCTTCTTTAAAAATGCAAGTTTATATTCCTCAAGGGAGAGGAAGAGCAGGGAGTGAGGCCTGAGAGGGTTGGCTGGGCAGTCTGAGGTGCGGGCAGCTCTGCTCAGGCTTAGCAGACCAGCTTGCCCAGGGACAGATGGGCTGGGTGGGACTCATCTGCCCCCAGTGGGGGGAAGGCATCTTGTCAGGGAGGGTCTCAGGATGCTGTGCTCTGCTCAACGCCCCCTACTGTGTCTTCCCTAAAAACCCCACAGAAGATACTTCAAAGTTAACTTTTTGAGGTGACATTGCAGATGGAAGGCCTGCGCCCTCCAACCCACATCTTGCTGAATCCCCTTACCAGGAAAGGAGACTGCCAGTCCCAGCTTATAGGGGAAGACAAGCGGCTTCACTCTCCAAGGCAAGGGAGGGGTGGGGTTTGGGGGCAGGGAGGCCTTGTGCCTCTCCTTCCCAGGAGGGTGGGGGCACTATGGAGAGTGCAGCTGGACCCTGCGGAAGAGTGGGGGCAGGGAAGTGCACCCAGGAAGGATCATCATGCAGCCTTGACCCAGCGTCCTGCCCTGATGCCAGAGCTTCCTCTCCAGGGAGCTGGGCCTGAGCAACTGTGCCTGTGCCCCTCAGGGAGGTAGCAACTGCCCAGAGACCTTGGCCTGCCCTGCCTGCCTGTGTAAGGCCCCCTAGCTCTTCCCCAGCCTCCCACACCCACCCATCCCCACTCTGTGTGGTCCTCTGGGCCTTCTGCTCTGGTCACTCTCTCCCTGTCCTCTTTGGGGTGGGTGTCCTTCCATTGCCACTGTCACCAAAAGTTTTGCACTTATCCTCTTGGCTCGATGAAGAACAAGGACAAGTGGCTTGAGGAGTTGGAAAGAGAAGTTTATTAATTTGCCAGCAAATGAGGAGGTTGTCAGACTCCCATCTTAAAGTACCAACATCCAACTGTAAGCAGAAGTGCAGAGCTTGGGGAGGGATGGTTTTCAGCTTCACGCTGTTGTTGTTTAACAAGAGGTGATGGTTCTGATTGACCCTATCTCTGACCCCATCACTGACCTAGACAGCCTGGTGACCTCTGCCCAGATAATCTAGTTGAACCATTTCCTGTGGTACAGAGAACAAAGAACCCTCCCCTGTCCCCAGTTACTGGCCTTGAGCAGAGATGCAGGTTTTTTTTTCCTTTAAAAGAGAATTTTTATTGACTAACGTGCATTCGAGACGAGTGTTCCCAGCATGTTAAAATACAATGATGCTTGCTTTACACACAGTTGGATGATACCATAAGAAACAAAATTTTATTTGTCTGATTAATCATCTTCTTTCCCCCTGTAGAGATGTAGATTTTAATGCCCGCAAAGAGTGGGCAGGGCTTTAAAGAGAAAACTTGTAATACATTTTTCTCCCTTTTAGCCCCTTACTTCTGTTACACCGTCTTGGTAGGTCCCTCTATGAGGACGCTATTGCCTGTGCCTAGGAGGGGGTAGGGGCTCCTGCTCCCAAAACACATGTAGAGTATGCCCTGTGCAGACACAAGGGTGACCCCCTCCCAGCCTGGATACTGGTCACCTGGGCCTGAAGCAGCTTGCAGACCCCGCAGAAGCCCCTTCTGCTCCCAGAGCCAGGAAGGAAGCATAGGTGAGATCACATGGGGCAGGGCACCCCCATCTGTCCCCAGCTATGTCCTCCAGGCCTTGGCAGACCTTGCTTCCCTATACCTGCCTCCAGCCAATGCACAGCTGCTAATGCTCTAGCAGGAATGGCTGTCCACTTCTCAAAAGAAAATGAATTCTCAGCCTCCCCTCCAAATTCTAATGCAAAAAAGAATGAGAAAGTCTCAGGTCCCTGGGAAGAACTGGCCTCACATAATGAAATTCCTTACTGAGCGCCCATAGATAAGGATGTACAAACTGTGCCTTTAGGTCTGCAGGGTACGTGCAGCTCCTAAAACTAAAGTCTGTTAGATTCCAAACTAATGATGAGGGCAAGTTCATCTTCACAGGTGCAGGACAGGAGACAAGGTAGATGTTCTTCACCCACCCAGGGACGTCTGCGTAACAGGTGCCTCCTTCAGTTCCCTTCCTGGCTAACATTCACCGTATCTCATGTAAGATGTAGATTTTCCTGGACTCACAAGAATGTAACCACTTTGTCTCACTACCCTCCCCTTTTTCTTTCTTGTGTGTGTCCCTAACTGCTGAAACCTCCAAATTCCCCTTTGGAATTCCCCTCAGCTTTGTCTGGGATTGTTTTTCCTGGAATGTCCTCAACTTTGGCTTAATAAATCTCCATTGATTGAGATTTTCTCCTCAGTCACTTATTTTGTTTACACACAGATCTTGCCGTGGAAACCTTTGCCGAGAGGAACTTCACTCAGAAGCATAAACAGACAAGGCCGCGACCAGCAGCACTGCTTTGTTCTGGGGGGGCAGGTGTCGGGGTGCTGGTCCCTGCCTGTCTGGCCTTTCTCTCCTTCCACAGTGGGTCCTGAGGAAATTTCCAGAAGTGATGGAACAGTTTGAAAAGTCTATGAACAGTTATAGTTTTCTGTGTACTCCCCACATATGTAACAACTAAGAATTCTCTAGGCCTCTTGCACGTAGCATATGCCACATTTCTTTATTTCTCTAAACTGAGTGAAATCTGGTTTAAGCCATTTATCTCCCTGCTTTTGGTAGATGGGGTGTGGGGTGTCTGGGGATTTTGGAGGCTCCTCCTCTTTCCCCTGGAGTCTTATAAGGACCTAGAGATGGGGAAGGATCTTTCCTGCTCCCGACCTGCTCGTTGGTCCAGCTTGAGATGCCTCTTGGGGGGCATGGCCCTACTGACCTCTGTGCCCAGCACCTAGTGTTGGCTGCTCCCATCTGAGGCCCTCTGCCCGTGTGGCTCTGGTCAGGAGGTCCCCCTGGGGGCACCCAGGGCCTTGCCTCCTCTCAGCCTAGGCAGTCAGCTCTCTTTACTGGGACACAGGCTCTCTTACTCAGGAATTACAAAGCTCCAGCTCTGTCCTTGGTCTTAGGGACTCAACGGCAGGGCCCTCTGCCGGCCAGTACTTGCTCTGCTGCCCACTGACCTGGCCCCATAGTGGCCAGCAACCCCACCTCTCCAGCTTGTTCAGGGTTAGGAAGCTGTCTGTGCCCACTGGCCGGCATGGTGCTCAGCCATGAGGCAAAAGAGAGGAGGAGGCATCAGCCCCTGGCTCCACAGAGGGGGTCACCGAGGCCGCACTTTTAACGTTTATGTAACCTCAAGTGGAAGTGATTGAAATGTAAATTTGACAGAAACCTGCATCTTTTTCAGGGTAAGCACTTCCACGAGCTGGGCACGCCAGAGGCCTTTGGAGGCGGGGTGGGGGAGGAGGCTGTGTTTACCCCGTGTGGGAGCCGGCATATTTTGGGGCCTTATAAATATACAACATGTATAAATTAGCTTTTCACATAAACTACTTTTTTCACTTTCTATTTCTCTGTTCTGCATTTGGATGTCAGCAAACCTCCTCCTACTTGGTGATGGTGCAGTCTTGTCTTCTTGGAAGCCATGTTTTTCTGTCACGTGTGATCCGTTTCTCATGTCAGAGCAGGAACCTTTCCCTGAGCCGGTGTGTTTCTTGATACAAACAGAAGTGCTTTTAAAATTAACATGACATCAGAGACTTGGGCTTGTTGTAAAATTTCTCCAAGAATATAGCGTGTGCATATAAACGCCACGGCTGCGACTGGATTTGTTGAGTGACTTTCGAAGGTTTCTGCTGAGGTGGGAACGGAGCTGGGCGCTTAGCCTCACTCCCGAGATCCCAGTGAGAATGTGGGAGGCTGAGGCTGGTGTTGGCAGGGCAAGAGCCCTGTAGGGAGAGGCGAGGTGGGCATGGAGCCTTGCACAGGGTGGGAGAGGGCAGTGGGATGGATGCTTCTTTAGGTCCGGGCAGCTGCTGGGGAGGGGAAGAGGCAGGAAGCAAGTGAGGCTGCCCTGAGGCCCAGTTGAAGCCTGGCCTTCTGGCAGCACTGATAGTAGCAAGGGGGAGATGAGTATTTCTCATGCACAAGTCTCTAAGCCAAGCACTGTCCCCCTGTTCTTGCCTTCAATCTTTGTAGTGACCCTGTAGGCAGGTCTCCCATCTGTGCCTGGGCAGAGTGGGCTGTGGGTGAGCTGGGGTGAGGAGCAGAGGCGGGGCCAGCAGGGAGGACAGGTCCCAGAAGTGATGACCCAGAGGACCCAGGCTCCAGAAAGCTAGGAAGATGCTGATGCAGAAGGCGTGAGCCTGGTGGGGACTGTGGGGAATCAGCAGACAAATGTGGCCCTCGGGGGACTGTCCAGCTTTTGTCAGCCTAGCATGGCTTTGGCTTTGCAGACTATTGTCCCCTCTGGGCTTTGAAGCTGAAAGAAGTACCTGGACCATATAATTCAGGGGAACTGCATCTTTCAGCACTTTGCACTCTTGCTCCTGAGTGTGATGTGCTATCTGTCTGCCATTTAATTTTCATGGGCACCTTGAGCACAGGGTCCAGGCTCAGGTAACAAGGTCCATGGGTATCGTAGCCACCTGAAATACCATAAGGGTGAACTGTCTTAGGACTTCCCAGGGCATGTTTTCATTTTATTGTAGGTCATTTTAGACAAATAGAAATCAAATTTGAAGAAAGCATGATATAAAAATGTGTGATTTCCGAGGGCTGGTTGCCCCTGGCCCGTACCCAGCAGTGGTCAAGCTGTAAAATGTCCCATAAAATCACCCTGAAAGAGCAAAGATGCAAGTAAGCTCACCCAGGAAGGACAGGAGCACTTCGGGTAGTTTCTGATGACACCTGGATGTGACCCAGTACAGGGTGTGCTCAGGAGGGGACCCCAACACCCCAGCCTGCAGTGCTGTACCCTTCTCTGGATGGTGTGTCTGCCGCCGTCCACCCAGCTGTGGCCAGTGTTGGGGCAGCAGGTCCCCAGGGGCTATGGCCAGGCTGTTCATGAGAGTTCGTAGATGAGCTTGTGTGTCTCTTTCTGCAGGGCAGAGAGTCCACAGAGGAGGGACCTGGCACCTTCCCTATGAGTTCCCCATGGGAACGAGGCCTGGACCCCAGCAAGGAACTGCCGGGTGCAGCTCCAGCAGCATCTGAATGAGAAAGGAAGCATGATTAGTGCAAGGGAAGGGGCTGAGATAAGCAGATGTTAAGTAGAAAAATAACATTACATCTCCATGGCCCAAACCGTGCAATGTGAAAGTACAGATAGGTATGTGGGATGAAATTCTGAACATGTCTGGCCCTGGCTGGCAGCATCATCTGCATGGAGTTCTACTGCCCTTGTCCTGGTGTCTCTGTCCTGGGGGGGCGGCGGAGCAGGTCCAGGGAACTGCCACTGCCACATCCTGGTGGGAGGCTTTACCACCATGCGTGGGCGCCTCCTATGCCTGTGCCCAGCTCAACACCTCCAGGGGGCAGTTGCCCCTGGAACTCTGCCTGGCCAGTGCCACCACCTTCCCCAGGGGCTGGGACTGTTCACTGTTTACCGCCTCCAGCTCCAGCATAGGGTCCTTGGCCCTGGCTGGACCCAGCAGGTGGAATTGTCTGGCGTGAATGCAGCTCATTGCCGTTTCCTGCAGCAGCTACGGTGAATGACCACGGCGGCACACATCTGTCACCTCGCAGTGTCTCTAGCTCAGAAGTCCAGTGTGGCAAAGCTAAAGTCTTGGCCCAGGGCCTCACCAGGCTGAAATCACGGTGTCAGCTGGGGCTGTAGTTCACCTGGGGTTCAAGGTCACCTATTTACTCCTCCTTCCTTCCAAGCCTGCCAGGACGGGCCAAACCCTACTTGCACTGTGAGTCTCTTCGGGTCTCTCTTCTCTTTTCCTCTTCTGCTTTTAAAGGCTTCTGGGATTGAATTGACCCACACTATCCAGGACAATCTTGCTATTATAAGATCATCTGATTAGTAACTGTAATTATATCTGCAAAATCCACTTTCCATGCATTGTAACAGAATCACAAGAGTGATGCCAGGGGGCACAGGCCACTGGGCACGAATTCTTCCTCCCTTGGCCTGGCAGGTGCCCAGGCCTTGACACTGGCCAGGGCTGTGTCCTGAGCCCTTCACTCTTGGACACTGTGAGTCACACCAAGGTTCTGAGCAAAGGCACCTCTTGGCCCGTCCTTGCATGTTGATTAGCTGTGTCCGAGGCCAAAAGCCCCAATTCAGAGCTGAGCCTGGAAGGCCACTGGGAGGTCATTACTTAGTGAAATAAGGAAATGCTTTCCACCAGGCTGTTTGGACTGACGCTGCTGATGCTGCCTCAGGTGCAGTGAGCCTCCATGGCAGAGGCAAGGCTGTATCCCTTCAAGTTCGAGAAGGGTGATGGAACATGACCGTATCTCTAGCTTTTGTCACCTGGGAGAGTCTGGAACTTGGTGAATTCTGCCTTAGGGACCCTCCTCAGTGGCCATGGGCCTTTGCATACATCATATGTCCAGGGTCTTCCTTCTGATAAGCAGCAGGTACTCAGCTGTGATAGGGATGGGCCGTGGGGGTGAGTGCCCAGGTTTGATTGAAGTGGGATTATTTGCTCTGTTAATGTTCTTGTTCCTCTGAGATCCCTTTGAGTATCTGAGACTATCCACTTATCTGTGGTGGGGAGTGAAGGAAAACTCTGTTTTAAAAGGTAAATATCACCAGCCTCAAGGAAAAGTCCCCTAGGATTAAGTTTGATTTATAGCATGAAACAGAAAGGAGACAGCCAGGATTTTGCTCACAAAATGCAAGTCGTGACCCTGGTTTGTGTGCATATGGGAGGGAGGCAGGTGAGCTCAGGTTATTGAGATCCGGCTGCAGGTGTGAAGATAGGGCTATGAGGGTGAGGGAGGGGGGCTTCACTGTGAGGCTGAAGCGTGTGTGCTGGGGCACGGCCACTGGGTTGGCTATGAACTGGTTTACATTTAAGGTAATTGATGAGAAGCTCTTGGAGAGCTGTGAAGTGCACAGTGGAGGGTCCCCTGCAAAGACGCGTGTGTGGGTGGCATGGGTTCCAGGCAAAGAAGGTGATGAAGACACCTGCCCTGGCAGGGAGAGAGTGAAGAGTGCTGAAAACCCCACTAGGACTCAGGGGACCTGGTCTGACTGGGGACGTGCCACTGGGAAGACTCCTCAGGACTTCTGCAACTCAGGACAAGGTGTCCTTGGCCTTAGCAGGGCTGGTTGCTGTGGGGATGGCGTGGTGTGTCCACCTGGGCTCCACCTGTCCACCCGCGCATGGCTGTGAACCTGACGCTGTGCACACAGGCCCTCTGAGCACAGAGAGGACCCCAGCAAAGGCTCTCAAAGAGCCACTCTCTCCCACCCAGGCGTGCAGTGAGGTCCTCCCAGGGACGCTGCTGCTCCCACCTTCCCTGGAAAGGGCTTTTAGCACAGCCACAATTATGTCCTGAATTAGTAGAATTTTGTTAACAAACACGGTTTAAATCTGAAGAGAAATCACTTCCAATGTTCTGTGAGTAAAAGCTATGATTATTTCATCACCATTATTCACTGGCAGCAGGCCACCAAGTGGACAAAGGTTTGTGTTCAGATCAAATAAATAGATAAAACCGGCAGTTCAGAAACTGGCCCTTCCACCGCACACAGAAACCAGACTGAGAACTCCAAACCCGCCCTGGGATTCAGTTTGGTGGAATCAGTCCTACAGCCTGGCATAGCGATTCTTAATATTTAATTTCAAAAAATCAACCACATTGAAGTGCGGTTTACACAGACCAACACCCACGCATCTGACACGCACGTGGTGGTGAGTTTTGGTGCTTTAGACACCTGGGCGGCCGTTTCTTTCACTCTGATAAATTCCACCCCCAGGGATCCTGTTACTGCAGTTTGGACGTGTTGTTCTCAGAGTTTGACTCAAGTGGGGTGATTATTATTTGCTCCTCTGTGTTTTGCTTCTTTTACTTGCCTGTTGTTTTTGAGATTCCTCTATGTTGCTGCTGTTCGTGTTTTATCTAAAAAACCTTCACCTAATTCAGGTCACGAGGATTTCTCCTGTGTTCTTCCAGCAGTTTTATGGTTTTGTTATAGTTCGTGCATTTAGGTCTGGGATTGATTTCGAGTTTGTTCTTGTATATTGTATGAGGGAGAGTGGGGGCTCCGCTTTCCCCTTTTGAGATTTTGCATGTGGATGTGCACTTGTTCTGGCATCTTTTGAAAGGATGTTTTTTTTTTTGTTGAAAATCAATGGTTTATTATGTGTGGGCCTATTTCTGGGTTTCCTACTCTTCTGTGTATTTATATGACTACTTTTTTGCTAAGTACCACACTTTCTTGGTTGTTGAAGTTCTATGGTAACTATTGAAAACATAAAATGTGAATCCTAACTATTTAATCCTTTTTCATGCATTGGCTATTTCTGATCCTTTCCATTCCCACATAAATTGTAGAATCAGCTTGTCAGTTGCTCCTAGAACAGCATACTGGGATTTTGGTGGGTTTTTTGGTGAATCTGTAGATCTGTGTGAGGAGCATTCTGATCCGTGAATATGGTACATCTCCCCACGAAGTCCTTTTAAATTTCTCTCAGCCATGTTTTATGTTTTTGCAATGTGCAGATTGTGAATATATTTTGTTCTCTAAATATTTCATTGGTTTTCTTTTTGAATGCTATCGTAAGTGGTATTTTATTTTAGCTTTCAATGTTTAACTATTTCTTTGTAGTTTGCTAATAGAAATATAGTTGTATATTGACCTTGTATCAATATCTTGAGGCCTGCATAGACTCACTATTATCTCTAATAGTTTTTTGTAGACTTTAGGAATTTCTATGTAGACAATCACACTGTCAGCAAATATAGTTTTATTTCTTCCTTTAATCTGTATGCCTTTTATTAATTTTTCTTGCTCTTTTCACTGCCTAGGACTTCAGTATAATATTAAAGTTGAGAAGAGACACTTATGTCTTGTTTCTGATCTTACAATCAGTCTTCTATCATTAGGTATGATGTTAGCTGTGGGTTTTTATATATTTCCTCTCTTAGGGTGAGGAAGTCTAAATTTCTAACTTGCTGAGAGATATTATTTATCATGAATAGATGTTAATTTTTGTCAAGTAATTTTTTTCTGCCTCTATTGGGGTTCTACATATTTTGTCTTTAATGGAGTATTGCATTATTTAATTTTTAAATGCTGAATTAACCTTACATTCCTGGCTCAACTTCCACTTGATCATTATTTATCAGCCTTTTTATATACCATTGTATTTCATTTGTTAAGGATTTTTAAGTGTATATACATAAGCATATTGAATTAGTCTTTCAAATATATTTTTGTAATGTCTTAGCCTTGTTTTTCTAACAAAGCAATGCTGGCCTCATTACATGTGCTTCTTCCTCTTCTATTTTCTGAAAAAGTCTGTATTAGTCCTTCTGTGTTAGTATAAATGACTACCTGAGGCCGAGCAATGTGGTGGCTCACGCCTGTAAGGGTGGATCAAAGAATCATTGCATATGTGATTTTTCTAAATAATATAATACCCCCCGCCCCCCTGTAATGGTCATAGCACAACAACGTGATAATTTTTAAATTCTATCCTTGCTTTTGCATTTACTAACTGTGAACTGCCGGTGAAGACAATCTTGCCTTCATTAACTATCCGACTCACCTGAAACACAGTCCTGCCAAGGAAGGCAGAGAGGATCTTTATTCCTTCCCTTCATCTATCAACACTCAGACTGAGTTGGCACCCGCAGTCTTGGGAGGTGGTCAATGAGTTTTTTTCAGTATCATTATGAGCCCAAGAATTTACATATATTTCTTGCAGTTTAATCCATCAAGGTCATTTATAGGTTTTAAAATACACTTGTTATTGGACTAATTTTAAGTTTGCAGAAAAGTTGCCAGGACAGTGCAGTGTGTGTACCCATCCCTGCCCCTCCAGCGTCAGCGTCCACATTATCACGTGCAGAGGTTAAAACCAAGAAAACAGCCCTGTCATGTGATCAGTCACTCAGTTCTAGGCTTGATGTGAATTTCTCTGGCTTTCCCACTGCTGCCCTTTCCTGTGGGATCCACACAGCATCGACATTAACTCTCCTACTGTGCGTGTCTCTCTTCTCTGTCTAGTGCAGGTCCTTCCTGCCTAGCTCCATCTCCTGCAGGTGACAGCACGGTGGCCTTTGACCGCCTCTGTGTGTGTGTGTGTGTGTGTGTGTGTGTGTGTGTGTGTGTGGTGTCTGGGCCAATGACATGTGCTCAAACTCACTTCGAGCATTTCTTGCCCCAGACCTGGAAGGAGCCACGTGTCTACAGGCCTTGGGTCTCTCTGGGAGAAACGGCATTTAGATCCTCACCCGAGTCAAGGGGAGCGCGTTGCTCTTGGAGTGTCATTGGTTTTAGGCCTTTTCAACAAACAGAGGTAGGAAATACATACTTTTAAGAAAGAAAAATATTATCAGTTTGTACTGATAACAACAACTCAAATAAAAGATTACAAGGTATTACACTCAATTAATCTGATTTTATATTTGTTTCTCTTTTGCACCAAAGGTCCTGGTTCCTAAGAACACAAATACCACATTTCTCATTGTGTAAATATTTAACAGCTGAGCTCCTCATTACTCACCCAGGCAGCGTTAGTAGAGACAAGCCGTGCTAACCAACAGCCTCACCTCCCACTGATGTGCAGCGACAGTGTCCGTCTTGTGCTCCTGCCCTGTGTCCAGTGTGGGTGACCCTGCTCCTCCCAGGCTTGGTGCAGAGGCTCAGGCTGGGGAGGACCGTTTCTGGAGCATGGGTGATTGTCCTGGTAGAGGGAACAGACTTGGTGGAATAGATACTGGCTTCTTCTCTTCTTGCAACCTCACTTCCACCCACATTGTTTTTGCCACATCCAGTCACAACGGCCCAACCTGAGCTCAGCAGGGCAGGGACTTCTAATCTTCCTGCAGAAAGGAGCCTGTAGATCAGGAGAACAAGACTTTGGTCAAGGAAGCAGCAATGTCAGATCCTTCTGCAGGGAGGGAAGTGAAAAGCCGGCCAGGAATACTGGCGTTATTGCTAAAAATAAGACAATTGAGTGCAGTGTAAGATCCCCTCTGCCCACTGGCCTTATCATACGGTCCTGGGCTCAACAGTTAAAATGCTCTTTTAGATTTGTTCTCAGTAATTTTTTTCTGTGTGGTTGTGTCACCAACTTGATGTGCTGTTACATTTTTTGTTTCAGTTTGTTTTTGATTTTTAGGGATGGCCATTTTTATTTTTTAATGTTTTTATATGTTTATATCTTATGGAAAATATTTACACAATTCGAAATCAAAATATACCGTCACGAGCATTCGGAAAGGTAAGCTCACCTTCCTGGCCTTCTCCCTCTCCCCGCCTTTGTGCTGCAGCTGGGGTTTCAGTTGTCATGGTCCGTGGTCATGTTCATTCTCTGCTTGTGTGTTTGGACATTGTGTAAATATGCACACATGCTTTGCAACAAAACGTGATGCCCCAGCTTGGAGGAGGCATGAGGTTTTTGTGGCTATTGTCACAAATAACAACAAACTAAGTGATATAAAACAACGGAATGTTATTCTGTCACAGTACTAGAGGCCGGAGGTCTGAGACCAAGGTGTCAGCAGGGCTGTGCTCCCTCTGGAGCAGCTGTTCTCAACCTGTGGGTCGTGACCCATGGGAACTGTATTAAAGGGCCGCGGCACTAGGAAGGTTGAGAACCACTACTCTGGAGGTCTAGGGAAGAAGCTTCCTTGCTCTGCCTGGTTTGTGGGGGCTGCCAGCATCTGTTGGCTTGTGGCCACATCACTCTGATCTCTGTCTTCCTTCTTGCCTTCTCTTCCTCCCTGTGTGACTGTGTCTCCAAATCTCTCTCTGCTTACGCTACATCAGGACACCAGTCAGTGGGTTCAGCACCCTTTGTAACCCAGCATGGCCTCATCTTGACTTGACTGTATCTGCAAAGGATGTTTCCAAATGAGGTTACACCCACAGGTATTGGGCACTAGGACTTCCACATATCTTTTGTGGGGGGCACAGTTCCACACAGAGGAGGAGCTGTGGACCTCACAGGCTGTCACACTTTTCAATGGTGGCATGCTGTCACCCTCAGAATTTCTCTTGGGGCTGAGTCATATCTTGAGATGTGTGGTTTCCCTCAGTTCCTGGAATAACAGGGTCCGACTGCCTTTCAGCCTGGTTTGGGGGTGACTTGTCACAAATCTCTGTGGAGCCATCCTTTTGCCTCTAGTTTAGAGCAATATTTGTTTTGAGGGGAAGGTGATGTGGGTGTGATGGTCGGTCAGCCACAGAGCTTCCCAAGCACGTGGCCCTGAGTCTTTCCAGGATGTAGGCAGAGAAGCAGGGCAGGCTGGCCACTCCCTTGGATTTTCCTGATGGCTCCTGGCCTCACTTTTCCTGGGTGACCCTGGGGCTGCATCCCTTCCCTCTGAGCCACTGCACATCAGCCTCAGGTGAGTTCATCTCACAGGGCTTGGAAGTAGATTAAGCCTGTGGACTTCCAGCTCCTAGAGGTCAGTACAGTGGGGTTTGTGGCAGCTCAAACCTGGCCCTGAATTGTGCCTCTTTATCCTTCCAGTGCCCACCCACCAGCCTGCCTGGGTCAGCCGGGCATTCACTCTTCCCAAGGGAAACACAACACTGGACAAGGGGCTCCTGGAAAGTAACGTGCACGTCATCTTCTGGTCTCAGTGCATGTGTCTTAAAACAGGCGTTCTAACACTTAGGCTGACGTTATTAAAACCCAGGGTGAACAGCACCGATATGATCTTGTTTGCATCTCATCCTCTGCTGAAACCAAGGGAAGTAATTTATTTTAATTTACCGTGAAAGAGCTTCCTGGAAGGGGCTGCACTGCAGGTGTATTAGGAGGCTGTCAGGTGCTTTAGGATAAGAGCCTGTGGCTCTGATGGAAGATTTAGTATGATTTGTGTCCCCCACCAATGTGTGAATGGTGCTAACGAGGTTTGGGGTCGCCTGATAGGATTAGCTGTTTTGGATGCCATTTTGTACTAAGGCGTCATTATTTATGGAAGTGCTGTTTCGTATGTGGGGACTTATACACTCCACCCACAAGCATGGGTTCCAACCAGAGCTGGGAGCAGGTTGGCTGCTTTTTTTTTTTTTTTTTTTTTTGACAGCCTTTTCGGGGCCCTAACAGTGCAGGTACTTCCCTTTCTAGACATGCTGTCTGTGGTAAGTGTGCTCAGTGTACAACTTATATTTCTGGTGTTTGTTTCTCCCTTATTTGTAAGTCCGGCAAGGACAGAGCTCGAAGTGGTGTTTTACCCAGAATCATATGTCCAGTGCCCACCCACATGTCCAACCACAGGAGATGCTTAAGAACTTTTGTGTATTCATAAAAAAGAATTCCGCAGTTCCACAATCCCAAGAGAGCTACCGGGATTGACCATCCACCTGATGGATTTACAAAACTCCGTGAAGGAGCAATTCCTGCTAATGACCCAGTGACCTAATTGCAAAACCATCTGATACAGATGAGTGTCAGTGCGGACACTGTCAAAACAGATTCTGTCAAACTGTAAGGAATTTATGTAAAAAACATTGCAGGTTTTATTTTTCCAAAGGCTTATTTTCTTTCTTAACATGAGATTTCCCCCCTTTCTAAAAAAACCTACTCAACATAGCTATGTAAAAATTGCTTGTTCAGAACTTTACAAACTACAAAACGTATTATTGCAAATTATTGCAATCTGTAGTTACGTAATAAACAGGCCTGCAACTATGTAACAATTCCCAGTATGAAATAATCATAAAATCCGATATTACTTCTTCCCCGGCACAGCCTATATTTTTTAATAAACTGTCACTTCTTTTGAACTTTGCAAACACCAAGTTCCTTTGTAGCCTGAATTTTGTGCTTTGTCTTGTTGTGAACATAACGAGCAAGTGCCGCATCTTATCTTCCCCGGTGGATTCCAGGGATTTACGATAATAAACAAGTTTGCTTCAAGTCAGCCAGAACTTTCAGGAACTGTCCAAATGCTGACTGCTTCCTGGGAGGACACATCACTGCCCCAGCTGTCATGAATTTCAGAGGTCACTGTCTGCCTTTGAGTGAGTCACATGTTGCCTTCTGAAAGTGACCCTGGCTGCTGTGGCTGGGCCGGGCCCTGGGTCCTGGCACACTCTCCTCAGGCTCCAGAGTTTCTGACCCTCCTGGGCCTCTAGGGGCCGTGAACTTGCTGCTGCCCAGGGCACCCTCCTTCGGTGCGGCCCGGCAGGGGGCCCTCCTCACCTCTCACTTTGTGCCAGTTTAGAAGAAGAGCTTAGAGGTGGAAAAGGGATACTGAAGGGTTTTTCCCAAGATGCCTAAGACAAGAGCAGGTTTCTTTTTTGAGCAGATAGACTCCTCTTAACGGGGAGCTGAGTCCCTGCTCGGTGCCCGGGAGTCGGTTGTGCACTGCAGGCAGACAGATTCCAGCAACGATTTCCCCACCTGGGGGCACCAGGAGTCTAGGATGGAGACTGGCTCCACCTTCTCCATTTCGATTTTGAATCTTTTTCTTCCTATGCCAAAATGTTTGTTCTGCCCCGTGGAGGGATCTCTTCTTATTGAGAGGCCTCCCGACCCCCCGTTTGTGCCAAATGTAATTCCTGATAAGATTTGCAGGCTCTGGGCGGGTTATTAATGGAGAGTAATGAGGATATTAATAATAATAGTCATAAAAATAAATAATAATAGTTCAAGGCCTGCTTTCTGGGGGAGCCTGGTGATGTCCAGGGGTCTGGGTGGGAGTCACCTATGTCAGGGGTGTGAGATCAGGAAACCCCTGTCATTTGGCACTGAGCCACATTCTTCAGCAGGGACAAGGCAGAACTTTGCTCGTCCTCTGCCTTGGCCCTCTCTTTCCTCATTTGTTCAAGACTCTGGTGGGGCACCTGGGGGCTGCCCGGTCCAGGAGACATCTGAAGGCATCTCTGAGTGTTCAGTTCACCAGAAGTCAGGGTCACAGCTGCAGTGAGGGAGGGCAGGGAGGGGAGCGGCCTGGTGGGGCTGGGGTCTTTGTGAGGAGGGAAGAGTCAATAGTTACACACCCCAGGTGGAGAGCAGACCATATCCAGATGAATTTACCTTTCAGAGCAGAAGGAGAGTCAAGCTCTTGAAAGGTGGAGCCACTACAGATTTGCAATGCAGTAATTGCAGCAAGCAGTGCAGGACTATATGTAAGCACAAATCGCGGAGCCCAGCAAATGGCAAGTGAGACACTTTCCTCTAAATACAGATCGCCTCAGAGAGAGCCCAAACGCACGTTCTCCTCGTTAGTGAGGGAAATGAAATGGTCTGGATCTTGCCTTTATGTGTGTGTGTGGTTTTTTTTTTTTTTTTTTTTCACTATTTCAATCACTTTATTTATTTTTATTGTTAAATCATAGCTGTGTACGTTAGTGCAATCAAGGGGTACAATGTGCTGGTTTCATATACAATCTGAAATATTCTCATCATACTGTTCAGCGTAGCCTTCGTGGCATTTTCTTAGTTACTATTATGTAGGCATTTGTATTCTGCAATGTGATTCTTAGCTAGTGGCCAAAGGGGAGAGAAAGAATTGGTGATCCTAAAGCACAAACAGCAAAAAATGAAACC